>ML802335.1:53810-73810 GCA_009831015.1 Picea engelmannii
AGTAAATGGGGCATTTGCTTGAGCATGTGTCCTACAAAGAGTAAAGAGATAAAAACTTTTGTTATGGATAAGTTCCACAAACATACTTGGGAGAAAGAGCTAGGGAGAAAGAAGAAGTACTACATTGAAGAGTTTAACCCCACCCATAACCATCAACAAAAGGCGTACATAGGGGCCAATATTTCTTGGAGATCTAAAATTCTTATTGCTCAATTAAGGACTAATTCTCATCAACTCCGTTGTGAAACAGGACGCTGGAAAAGACCAAAAGAAAAGTGGGAAGAAAGAGTATGTATTTTGTGCTCGTCCAGAAAAGTGGAAACATAAAAACATTTCATTTTAGAATGTGAGGCCCTCAAAGACAACAGGAAAAATTATGCAGGTATTCTGGCAGCTAGTTCTTGGGATAATCTATTCAGTAAAGAGTTTGTTGAGAAGTTGGGAGCGATTATTGTAAAACTTCACAGGAAAAGGGCCGAATACAAAAGCCAGATGGAAAAACAATCTGTCCCATAGGCTATTTTTAGCCTCGTGGACGTTAAAAAATTCTTTCTTTCTTTCTTTCTTTCATGTACAAGGTTTGACAAAGTGGAAATCGTTATCTTTTGACATCTTGCATCGTTATAGTACACATGGACAAACTAGAAAGGACCACAAGGTGAGGCCACCTTGGCTAGGAGGGCGAGATAAATCCTTACTTTTCTAAAATGAACCTTGGAAATAAAGAAATGTCCTTACTTATCATGACAATGACATCGTGACATTGTTGTTTGAAATAGTTTTTTTTTTAAGTTAATTGAAAATGGTAAATTTGTTATAGTTTAATTTTTAATTGGTAGTGAGGATAGTTATCACTATTATATGTGAATGTGTGTTAATTCATTATCGTTATTCAAGAAAAATCACACCACTTGAAATGTTCTGTCGATGGTTTGTAAGGTGGTAAATTTTTACTCTTTCTAGATGCTTTTGGGTTTTGGGTTGTTAACTTGTTTCCTTACGTCTGAGGAAGATAAGCTCTTACCCATTAGAAGCAATTTTATGTCTTACTCTATAACCAAAAGGTGGTTTCATCCTAGATAGTATTTACAAGAAAGGTAGTATCCCTTTTGGTAATTGTTCATACTACCTCAAGTAGGGTCATGTGTTTTCTAGTAATGTCTTGCCTTCGTCCCATACGAAAGACTAAAGGGGAAGAAATAAAAGGTCAGGTCTTGAAAGAAAGGACCTTATTTTTCACTTTGCTCGGGGTCTTAGTGAAACGTAATTAACAATGACCTGTAAATTGAATGGATTGGAGACAGTTGGATTAGGTAGATTGACGAGGATATTCTACACCATGGAAATAAAGAATGACTAGTAACGCATCATGAATGAGGATCGAAACCATAGTTGGATTCCTCCCAACAACTCCATATCTCTAATGAATGGACCAACACTATTAACATGAATCAAATTTTCATTTTGTGTTATTTTATTATTCATATAAAGTAAAGATGAGTTTTTCTTATACTGGAAATCAACTATTGGGTAAGAATTGTTATAGTACATCTTCCCACTTCTCATTTTATGGTCCAAGGGCTCCTTTACGTATTGAGGAGGGTAGTAAGGATGGGGATAGGGGAACCATGCCATTTTCTTTAGGAATAAGGGGGAGGGAAAGGCAGGGGATTAAAATAAAGTAACCCCCTCCCCCAAACTTTTCCTTAACATGTGTCATGCTAATGTTTCAATCCACTAAGTCACTTTATCTTAAAGTGGTTGGGTGATAACTCTCCTACTAAAGCTCTTTTTTGATGGTCTTTAGATACTCACCCAAACATAGAGGAAGGAATGACCTTTTATTTATTTCCCTCCTTCCAAATCAATGTCCCTTAATTTCCAAATCTTCCCATCTTAAAGTGGTTGGGGATAACTCTTCTGCTAGAGCTCTTCTTTGATGGTCTTTAGACACTACTAAAATAGAGAGGAAGGAATGACCTTCTATTTATTTCCCTCTTCTAAATCAATGTCCCTTACTTTCCAAATTTTCTCATCTTAAAGTGGTTGGAGATAACTCTCTTGCTAGAACTCTTCTTTGATGGTTTTTAGACACTCACCCAAACAGAGAGAAAGGAATGATCTTCTATTTATTTCCCTCCCAAATTAATGTCCCTTACTTTCCAAATCTTCCCATTACTTAACTTATGTCACGAAATATTCTACTAAACTAAGGATAAGCTAGGGTTAAAAATAGTCTACAATCTCGTGTCTAAAAAGACTTAGAAATGTAGTTGTATTGAAATATATTTATTATTTTTCATTATAAATAAAATAATTACATTTAAAAAAATAATGTAATGTTTAACTAAAAAAATAAATAATGTAATGTTTAACTAAAAGGACTTAGAAATGTAGTTGTATTGAAATATATTTATTATTTTTCATTATAAGTAAAATAATTACATTATAAATAAAAAATAATGTAATGTTTAACATTCTCATTATAAAGTTCAAATTTAAGTAAAATATTCAATTTTTTATCCTTTATTTAAATTTTGTCTCATTACAAATTTTATTGACAAGATATCATTACAAATTTTATAGGGAAGATATCTAAAATCGGCTTAGTTTCTTTACATTATTGAAAAAGAGGCTTCTTTCTTTCAAATCTCATCACTGGGATCTTGTAAGTTTTTTTTTTTTTTTTAATCGATTGATTTAAGATTATTAAAGTTTTAAAAAACAATATTTATATTACACCAATTTGCTTGGTGAAAGGGAATTGTTTATTTTTATGTTCTTACTTATCTAACTCATTATCAAAAGAAGATTGGTTTGGGATTTTTTTTTAGGGAGTTGTTTTTAGTAAGTGAATTTTTTTTATAATTTTTTATAATTCTAAAATTATTGATAAAATTTTTGTGATTTTTTTTTTTTTAATTTTATAAGATATTATATATATTATTAAAAATTGTAATATTATTTTCATGTAAAATAATTTGATCTTATAAAAATTTAAGTAAATACTCATTTTTAAAATGACAAATTATTTTATAAAAATTAGAAATATAGCATATATATATATATACCAATAAGAATAAAAGAGTCTCAAAATGTTACAAAATATGTGAAACTTGATATTACAAAGTATGTAAAACTTTGTTAAGAAAAATAAGCTTTCTTTGTGGATTCCTCCACACACTCCCATCCTTTGTTACAAAATACGTGAAACTTGATATTATAAAGTATGTAAAACTTTGTTAACAAAAATAAGCTTTCTTTATGGATTCCTCTACACACTCCCATCCTTTCTTAATACAAAATTCAATAAATTAGCAAACTTTAATGAGGGGGTTGAGGTTCAAGCATCTCTCATGTATGTCAACAACTCAACACTCTACCTCAAGTTCAAATTAACGATGTGAATGAAACTTTATCCACACAAGTAACGACTACCACAATTTGTAAGTTTTAAACCCGTGAAGTAAAGCAATGCATACAGTTTTTTAAGCAAAACAAAAATTAATCAATGGCTCATACACACAATACACAAATATTTATGCCGGAAACCCTTAACCGGGAGAAAACCAACCTTCCTTGGTGCCGCATATTTCAACTCTTCATTCTATTAATTCAACCATTCACAATACAATATATACAATATTTAAGGTATTCTGTAGCTGCCAAAACCCTAATCCCTTAATTCGAGATTAATTTAGAAAACCGCTAAAAATAACAAAATCCACTAAAATAGAAAAATCCGTCCACACATAGTTGTCGAATCAAATGCGCTCACACACACACATGCAAAGAATATAACACATACCCAACATTCTCCCACTTGTTGTTTTCTTTGCATATAGGGGTTCACATGATTACATAGTCAACAATCTAGGGCAACAATGCCCATTGTTACTCTACACCAGGATAACTTCTCTGTGCTCATAGACTTTGTCAATGAATATGCAACATTCTTCAAAGTGTCAACCTTTTCTAGCAACACCTTCTTTCTTCAACCATGTCTCTTACAAAGTGAAATTGAACATTAGTATGCTTTGCCTTCGAATGAAAAACAGGGTTCTTTGCCAGGAAAATTGCACTCTGACTGTCACAATCTAATCTCACTGCTTGTTGTACCAACCCAATACCTAAACACAATCTTTGTAACTATACTGCTTCCTTGCTTGCATGTGTGGCGACCATGTATTCAACTTCTGTAGTTGAGAGTGCCACTACAACTTGTCTTTTGTTCATCCAACCGATTTCTCCTCCAAATAGGTTAAACACATACCCACTTGTAGATATTCTGCGATCCAGATCCAGTCTGCATCAACAAACCCATGTACGTTCAACACTTTGTCCAATCCTGGTCTTCCTTGGTAGCACAATCCATAATCGGTAGTGCCACACAAATACCTGAAGACCCTCTTTATTATTGTCCAGTGCTCCTTCCTTGGTTTTGACATATACCTGCTCAAAACTCCCACTGCATGTGCAATGTATGGTCTAGTACAGACCATTGCATACATCAAACTTCCAATTGCACTAGCATACATAACATGGGACATGTCCTCTTCTTCTTCTTGTGTCTTGGGACACCGATATGTAGATAAATTTACACCTATAGGAATAGGAACCTTGACTGGTTTACTTCCATGCATATTAAACCTCTACAATATCGTCTCAACATATTTTTTTTGATTCAACCAGAGTTTCATGTTTGCACAATCTCTTTTAATCTCCATTCCCAGAATGAAGTTAGCAACAGCGAGATCCTTCATGTCAAATTTGGAGGATAGCTACGATTTCAACTCCTTGATAACATCCATGTTATTTTCTACTAGTAACATGTCATCGACATACACCACTACATAAATGAAGTGAGTACCAACTTGCTTGGAATATACACAGTGATAAGCCCTGCTTCTCACAAATCCCAATCCAAGGATGTATGTGTCAAGCTTTTGGTACCACATCCTAGGTGATTGCTTCATACCATATAGTGACTTCTTTAGCTTACAGACCAACTCTTTATTTCCCTTCACTACAAAGCCTTATGGTTGCTTCATGTAGATTTATTCTTCCAAATCCCCATGTAGCAATGTTGTCTTCACATCCATTTGTTCCACTTCAAGATCAAAATCAACAACAATAGATAAAAAAAATCTAATAGAAGTTAACTTGGCAACAAGAGAAAAAATCTTACCAAAATCAATTCCCTCTACCTGGAAATAACCTTTTGCTACTAATCGAGCTTTGTATTTCTCCACTTTTCCTTCTGCATTAAACTTCTTCTTAAACAACCATTTGCTACCAACAAATTTTCTTCCGGATGGCAACTCAAATAGATCTCATGCCTCATTCTTATCCAAGGCATACATTTCTTCAACCATGTCCTTCTTCCAGAGTTTACTATCCTCTGAATTCACTGCTTCCCTGATACTTCTGGGATCTTCATCAGTAATAGATAAAGAAAAATTAGAATGAAAATCAGGTGGACTATAGCTTTCTCGTTGCCTTCTTTCCCTCACTGATCTCCTCGATATTTGAGTATGAGGTTCTTCTTCTTCTGCTTCATCTTCTTCAGTTGATTCAGATTTTGCATCATCCAACTCAAACTCTATTTTCTCAGGTTCTTCTTTCCTTGGTAGGAATTCTTGTTTGGGAACATCTTTCACCTCTCTAAAAAATACATCATGACTATAAACAATCTTCTTAGTTTGGGTTCTTATTGGGGGTTGAAGTTCAAGAAACTCTCATGCATGTCAACAACTCAACACTCTACCTCAAGTTCAAATTAACGATGTGAATGAAAATTTATCCACAAAAGTAACAACTACCACGATTTGTAAGTTCTAAACATGTGAAGTAAAGCAATGCATACATATTCTTAAGCAAAACAAAAATTAATCAATGGCTCATACACACAATACACGTAGATTTACGCTGGAAACCCTTAACTGGGAGAAAACCAACCTTCCTTGGTGTCACACCTTTCAACTCTTCATTGTATTAATTTCACCATTCACAATACAATATATACAATATTTTAGGTATTATGTAGCTACCAAAACCCTAATCCCTTAATCCAGGATTAATTTAGAAAACCAATAAAAATAACAAAATTCGCTAAAATAGCAAAAACCGCCCACACATAGTTACTGAATCAGACGCAATTATCGAATCTAATGCGCCCACACACACACATGCAAAGAAAATAACACATACCCAACATGATTATGCTATGATAATGTATTTGGTGCCATGATTAGCTAAAAGGGTATCCTTGCTACATAGATATTAGTGTTCAAATAGAAGTGCATGAAATCAATGTTGTGAAATTGAGTAACTATTGTCATGGAAGATATGCAAAATCTTCAAGGACCTAAAGCATATATCATGGGAAATAATTAAATGGAGATTGAGTCTAATGGAAGGGGAAATGTTGAAATTCCTCCAAACATTGCAGGTGTAAGGTCTCCTGCGACACCCCCCCGAGTGTGTGCGCTCCTTGGGAAAATTTGGTGATGAAATAGATGAAGAATACAAAGAATAAGTGATTGGTTGGGAAAACAAAGATGTTTGGGTGTGAGAAGGATCACCTTGTGTGCACAATCGTGACATGTGAAAGCAAGGGGGCACACACCTTACTTTCCTTCTAACGATTTACAGAGACCTGGGTTGCATTTCAGAAAGGGTGGGGAAACTTGGGAGCATGCCCAAGGATTGGAACCATCTTCCCTCGAAAACATGGGAGCACCAGAGAAGTTGGATGACCCCATCGACACAACCACGAGGAGTAAATATGATCAAAACAAGAGAACAGACAAGGCAAGGGATGTGCGCCCAAGGATGGGGCGAGCCAATTCAAGATGTTGAAAATTTCTGGTATGCTCATTTAAATATAGACAATGTCACATCATATTCACCCAACCATAGGAATTCACATTTGCCACCCCCAAGCAAACTAACCTTTACTTAGAATAATTCCGACAAGCCTACTCTAGAACCAACAGATAAACCCTAGTTGCTAACTGCAGCAACAAATCAAGACAAGTAGAGTGCTCCTTCTCTAAGGTTAACACACAAGAGAGAGAGTCTCCATATACATAGAACACGTACCATACACAACTGTAGCAGTTGTAGCTGCACTACTCTCTCAAAATTGTGCCATACTTAGAAAGAATATCACCAAGAGTATCACCAAGAATGTCACCAAAAGAATCACCACGAATATGACCAAGAGAATCACTTGATAGCATTAGAGAGAGACCAAGACCAAGATATGACCATACTCCCTTATTCCTCCTTGCAGTTGCAGTTGCAGCTGCAACTACAACTCTCCACAAGACTTGCGCACTTTTTTGGATGGGCCAACTTGACTTTTTGGTAATTATATTTTCTATTTATCTTTTTCCTATGGAGTTGACTTGTATTTCTGGAAGATAATATTCTAATATTATTTATTCTGCTAGCCGACTTGTCTTCTAGGGTTTCCACACATTTGTTTAATGGTTCACTTGCTTCTGGAATATTCTATTCTAAGTCCAAGGTTACACGTGGAGGTTAATACCTCCTGTATCTACCAAAACATCAACACTCCCTCTTAGTTAGGGATGTATTAACTAATATGTTCATCATGTAGTGGTCTCAAACACATCCATCCATCTCACATGGCATGGGAAATACTCGCATGGTATTGCAGACTAGTCTACATGTACCATCACCATATCCACAGAGGATATCCATAGTGCAACATGACTTCACCCCATGCATCCAAGGTCTGTGGGTAGCTCTCAATAGCTACAACATGTCACCAGTACATCCACTACCCTTCAATGCTTTAGTACCTAATCATGTGCACCCTCGGTCTTAGTGCTAGTCCTTTTGCATGTTGGATGAGATCCACCAGACTTAGTGCCAGCCCTTTTTCATGCTGGATTAAATTTTTTCCATTTGTTCTCAGTGCCATCCATTTTTCATGATGGATGAGACCCACCAAACTCAGTGCCAACCATTTTTCATGCTGGATGAGATTTTTACATATTCAGTGCCAACCCTTTTTCATCCTGGATGAGTTTCACCTATCTCAGTGCCAACCCTTTTTCATGTTGGATAAGAACACTCAGTGTCAACCCTTTTTCATGCTGGATAAGTTCCACCTGTCTCAGTTCCAGCCATTTTTCATGACGGATGAAAACACTCCCTCTGAAGAGGGACCACTCCAATCTTGTACCTGAAGTACTCAAACTTCATCCTCGACATCAGCTTGGTAAAATCGTTCGCAACCTGATCCTTGGTAGTCACAAAACTAGAGCCTCGCTGCTCCCTTCCGCACCATATCCCTGATATAGTAATATCTGATCTCGATATGCTTTGACCTATCATAGACCACAGGGTTCTCTGATGACTTCATGCAACTTTGGTTGTCACAAAAGATACATGTCGCCTTGAACTCGGTATCAAACAATCATTTAATCAGCTTCCGAAGCCACATTACTTAGCCATAAGTTAAACATGTTGCCACATATTCTTGGTAAAGCCCAAGCTCATCAGGAAACTATCTGATCTGGCATAACATTCCATGGGTTCCTGCTTAGGCCCGTACAAAGCCTTCTTCAATATGCAGACATGAGACTCCTTCTGATATATATTATGGTTTCTCTATGTATACTTCTTCTGACTTCTGGAGCAAACATCTCATCATAGTCTTCTCCCTCTTGTTAGGAGAATCCTCTAGACACAAATCAAGATTTGTACATCTCTATGTTGCCATCAACAACATGTTTGATCTTGTAGATCAATTTGGAAGTCACCATTGGCTTCCCTTCTGGTCTCAAGGAAAAATGTCAATATTCCATTCCTTCTGACTATCTTCCTCCTCTGTCACTAAAACTAGGGAATATTCCTAGGAGGTCTCATATCTCCTCAAAGCCTCTGAAGCTTCGATCTAGCCTCCTCAACTCATGGCACTTGTTTGTTAGTATTGGAAACAATTTCTCTCTCCCATCTGAATCTGAGGAGGAAATACTTTTTGAATGAAAGGCTATAAGCCACTGACTCTTGTTGAGATCATGCTCACTTTGAGTCTCTACAAACTTTGGAGCCATCTACTCCCTCTATATGTGATGATTTCATATGGAGTCTCCTATGAATGGTCATGGGGAGGCTGCTCCTCCTTACTGGATCGTGAGGGATGAATCCCTCTGAAATCTAGCTCCTTCTGAGATGGTACTTGGTGGGGCCTCTTGGATCACCACTGGTGGAGCCATATGCTCCTCATGATATGGACCATCAATTATATATGGATTTTCATCTTGAAAAGTGTCATGAGACCATGTTGGCCTCTTCCTGGTTACTGCAATGATTTTGGGTAGGCCCTTCTGACTCTACTAACTCTTCTTGATGACCTGAAGAGTGATCAACTGCACTAGAGAGATTTGTCCAGTCATATTTGGAGCCTTCTTCTCCTTACAATCAATCTCCATATGAGATACTATGTATATCGCAAAAGTACTCGTTTATGTCTTCTTCTTCTTTGGTACATGGATGTATACGACCATGTATACAACTTCTTATCTGGATAGCCTACTCCATGTCTCAAACTAGAGACCATCTAATATGTTGTCTCCTGCAACTATCATTATATCTTCCCTTAGAGTTATCGCCCGTGACATGCCCAGAAGAAGGACAACAAAGGGAAAAACAATAGACAAGAATAATACTCTTATAATAATAAAACAAGAACGAGAACAATAATCACAATAGCTCCTTTTCAGAGCTATTTCTTGTGACCTTCCTGGAACAAGAACCAAAATAAAAATAAAATAATAAGAAATATCTTCTAGAGGAGATGTTAGTTCATCTTGCAAGAATTTATATCAATAGTACTCACATGCTGCCAAGTATTCATTGTATTTAGCAGTAATAAAACCTTTCAAGGATTGCTGCCACAACTAGTAATGTAGCAATTATCAAACTTGATTTGTGCAAATTGGAAAGTTATTAATTTAATCAAACTAGAACCTGGAGTCTTATATTCAAGAACAAGTGTCGTTGATTTTCTTTTGAGTATCCTTCACTCAAGATGACAAGTATTCTCTTCAACATGTCCCCTGTACTTAAGACAATATGATTTTTGGAGTGTGTTGTTCCTATGAATGTGTTGAATATGAGATCCCTCTATATCTACGATTGTTGCTTGGACTATAGATACCTTATCCTGCAATCAAACTCAAAATAGTGATACAGTTTAAACATATCTAAGTATGTACCTCCGACAACAATGACAAACAGTGGCACCATTCGACAAGCAATGATGAATCTTAAAACCTCAAAGTGCTCCAACTTGTAATCTAAAGGTAACTGGAGATGCTCTAGGGTAAGGAGCACTAGAACAACCAAATATTAGGCCCAACGTTTCACAGAAACTTTACTAAAACTTGTGCTAGCACTACAATTGGTGTTGCAACTAGTATTGCAACTGGTGCTGCAACTGGCACTGCAGTTGGTGCTGCAACTAGCACTACAAACCTAGGGTTTTTATGAGAAACCCTAATATCTCAACTTTAGAAATTTGCAGATATGATCTGAGGAACATATGCACCCTACTTAGGAGACCTTCTTAGTGAGTTCAGTAAGTGATCAACGAGCTTGGCAATGGGGGAAACTGGGGATCTTCCTTCCAATGGTTAGACTATTACAAAGGAAACCAACTCTAACACCATGTTGAAAATTTTTGGTATGCTCGTTTAACCATAAAAAAATGGCACATCATTGTCACCCAACCATAGGCATTCACAGATTCCACCCCCGATCACACTAACCTTTACTTAGAATAATTATGGAAAGTCTACTCTAGAACCAACAGATAAACCTTAGTTTCTAACTGCAACAACAACTCAAGACAAGTAGAACACTCCTTCTCCAAGGGTAGCACATAAGAGAGAAAGTCTCATATCCACAAAACAAGTACCATACACAGATGTAACAATTTTTGTTGCACTACTCTCTCAAAATTGCACCATACTTAGCAAGAATATCACCAAGAGCATCACCAAGAATTTCAGCAAGAGAATCACCAAGAATATCACCAAGAGAATCACTTGATAACACTAGAGAGACACCAAGACCAAGAGATGATCATACACCCCTATTCCTCCTTGCAGTTGTAGTTGCAGCTGCAACTAAATCTCTCCACAAGACTTGCGCACTAACTAGGTATCCAAATGAGCTAAAACGTCCTCTATTTATATTAAATTGTCCAGTGACTTTTCTGGCTAGGCCAAATGAATTTCTGGTAATTATATTTTCTGTTTATCTTTTTCCTGTGGAGCCGACTTGTATTTCTGGAAGATAATATTCTAATATTATTTATTCTGTTGGCCGACTTGTCTTCTAAGGTTTCCACACATCTTCTTAATGGTTCACTTGCTTCCAGAATATTCTATTCCAAGTCAAAGGTTACACGTGGAGGTTAATACCTCCCGTAGCTACCAAATAATCAAAATATCTCTTAGTTAGGGAGGTATTATCTAATATGTTCTTCATGTAGTGGTCTCAAACACATCCATCCATCTCACGTGGCATGGAAAATACTCACATCGTCTTGCAGACCAATCTACAGGTAGCATCACCATATCCACATAAGATATCCATAGTGCAACATGACTTCACCCCATGCATCCAAGCTCTGTGGGTAGCTCTCAATAGCTACAACATGTCCCAAGGACATCCACTACCCTGCAATGCATGAGTACCTGATAATGTGAACCAGCGGTCTCAATGCCATCCCTTTTGCATGTTGGATGAGATCCACCAGACTCAGTGCAGGCCCTTTTTCATGTTGGATGAGATTTTTTCCATTTGTTCTTAGTGTCAGCCCTTTTCCATGCTGGATGAGACCCACCAAATTTAGTGCCAACCATTTTTCATGTTGGATGAGATTTTTACATACTTAGTGCCAACCCTTTTTCATACTGGTTGAGTTCCACTTGTCTCAAAGCTAGCACTTTTTCATGCTAGATGAGAACACTCAGTGCCATCACTTTTTCATGTTGGATGAGTTCCACCTATCTCAGTGCCAACCATTTTTCATTCCAGATGAGAACACTCCCTCTGAAGAGGGACCACACCAAGCTTGTCCCTTAAGTACTCAAACTTCATCCTCGACAACAACTTGGTAAACTCATCCGCAACCTGATCCTATGTAGTCATGAAACTAAAGCCTCATTTCTCCCTTATACACGGTATCCATGATAGAATAATATCTTATCTCGATATGCTTCGACCTGTCATAGACGACATGGTTCTCTGACAACTTCATGCAACTCTGGTTGTCACAAAATATACAGGTCTCCTCCAATTCGGGATCAAACAATCCTGTAATCAACTTCCGAAGCCACATTGCTTCACCATAAGCTGAACATGTTGTCACATAATCTTGGTAAATCCCAAGCTCATCAAGAAAATATCTGATTTGGCATAACATGCCCTAGGTGCCTGCTTAGGCCTGTACAAATCCTTCTTCAATATGCGAACATGAGACTCCTTATGTATCTTATGGATTCTCTATGTATACTTCTTCTTACTTCTGGAGAAAGTGTCTCATCATAGTCTTCTCCTTCTTGCTGGGAGAATCCTCTAGAAACAAATCAAGCTTTGTACATCTCTACGCTGCCATCAACAACACGTTTGATCTTATAGATCAATTAGGAAGTCGCCATTGGCTTCTCTTCTGGTCTCAAGGAAAAATATCCATATTCCAGTCCTTCTAACTTCTTCCTCCTCTGTCATTGAAACTGGGGAATATTCCCAGTAGATCTCATATCTCCTCGAAGCCTCTGAAGCTTCAATCTAGCCTCCTCAACTCATGGCACCTTTTTTTCAGTCTTGGAAAATGTTTCTCTCTCCCATATGAATATGAGGAGGAAATACTTTCTAAATGAAAGTCTTTAAGCATCGACTCTTGTTGATATCAGGCTCCGTTTGAGTCTCTATAAACTCTAGATCCATCTACTCCCTCTGTATGTGATGATTTCTTCTGAAGTCTCTCTTTGGAGCCATCTACTCCTTTTGTTTGTTCCACATATGTTCTCTTGTATTCTCAAATGCATGGATGTATTCTTAAATAAGACTAAGTGTTAAATTGTGTTAACAATTTTCTAAGTATATAAGAGTTGCAATAGAGTAGGAGTGTGACTTGTCAATAGCCTAGAACAGAGTATGGGTATGCTCTAGGTGAAGATGAATAGTCTAGATGAAGTATTCTTGGTGTTCCAAGCAACCAAGTAAGAACCGTCATGGTTTTGCATGCCCTAAGGAGGTGAACGAACGTAAGATCTGAACAGGGATAATATGGGATCATGATAGGTGGTATTAGAGCTTATTTGGTGAATAGCTTCGTGCTCTTCACCACACTATCAGCTTCATGATCGGTGGTATCAAAGCATATTTGGATCTTCACCACTACTGCAATCAGAATAATTATGGGGGAGGGGTGCACTTGTTGGTGAAACGGTCTGAGTGTAGGATTGGTGAGGGTTCGACAAACTGACCCATCATAGAGGCAACATGAGCGAAGACTTGGTGGTTTGTGATGAAAGTGAAGGGCCAATTCACAGAAAAAATTTGTGACTTGTGAGTAGACCTGGGAACACCCCTTGAGAAGTCCAAGAGAAAAGTTTTTAGGGTGAATCGAGCACTTGGTAAAGGTAGAAGAATGCAGGACTATCACAAAACTTGTCACAAACTCGATTACAGAAGTAACCGAAAGAAAATTTTGAAGAAGTATTGAGACGAACTCTTGGGTGCCTTGGACAAACCCTTCACAATTAAAGAGAATATACTTGGGGGGAATTTGTGGTTGACAACAATGACATTGAGAGGCATCTCAAGACTGACGTAATGAAGGATCAAATTTCTGTATTGGAGAATATTTTCGAGTAGATGACAGAATCATTATGCCAGCATGGTGAGAAGGTTGACCAGATGGACATTGCATTCGACAAGATGAAGCATGGTTTTAATCAAGTAGTTAGAGAGTGTTATATAATGATAGATGTGATGACAAGAACCTTGATCAACAACATTAAGGATAGACTCAAGGTAGTGGAGGATGCACTTGGTGCAGACACATAGAGGTTGAAGGACCAAGATGACACCAACACATTGTTGAAATGAGCTTTGGCTAATAGAAAAATCTCTATTATCATACCAATGAGGATCAAGATAAAGGAACTCGAGCCATATGACATAAATAATGGCACTAAGTTACTTGGAAACTTTTTTTGGGACATTGAGTAGTACATGGAGCAGTTGAATGAAAGTTCGGGCAAATCCAAGGTGAACGTTGCAACGATTTTCTTGATAGGAACCACTAAGCTTTGGTGGAGGAATTGAGTGGAAGACTTAGAAGCTGGGAGAATCATTGAGAAGATCAAAAATTGCGCAAAGATGAACACAGCCTTGAAGGCACAGTTTGGTCTGGGGAACCAAGCATGGATCACAAGGAATCAATTGTTAACTAATAGTCATGGATATGGGTCTTATATTAAAGACTTACTCTACGCAGATAATCCCAAAAACGATATCTAAGGAATCAGTTGTCAGATCTCAAGCACGCTGGTAAGATCCAAGCCTACATCAAGGAGTTCAGATTCTCATGATGGAGATCAAAGATATGTCTAAATGAGACAGAATCTTCCACTTCATGAATGGTCTGCAACCTTGGGCACAAAGTGAGTTACGACGACATAATGTGCAAACTCTTGCAACAGTAATCACCGCAACAAAGAAATTGTTGTACTTTTGGTGTGAACCCAATATAAATCCTAGGAACAATGAGGAATCCCAAGGTGAGAATAAAAAACAAGGGAAGGGGAAGAGGAAGGAAAAATACATCCAAGGGAAGTGAAGACAATGTGAAGTAAACAGACGCAGTGAAAGAGAAGAAGTCAATTTCATGTTAGATTTGTGCCAAGGAGAACTATATGAAGAATTTTCCCTTGAAATAGAATTTGAATGCTTTGGAGAAGTAAAAAAACCCATCTGTAGGAGTCTTGCAAGTCTTAAACATTGTCATCGAGGGTGAATCCATAGAGATCCAAGAGGAAGATGAGACAAACATCTGCTATGTGCAGGCCAAAATCAATGGGAAGTCAGTGATAGCCATGGTGGACAATGGGGTGACTCATAACTTCTTGAGGGAATACATGGTGTTGAGGCTTGGATTTTATCCCAAACCAATGCATACAAACATCAAGACAACAACACAAGTGTAGAGAGGGTCGTTGGTGTGGCCAAGGACATCTCGTTGAAGCTTTGTGACTGGTGCGGAAAAATCGATTTTCACCATTGTACCTATGGACAATTTTGAAGTTGTATTGGGACAGGAGTTAATGAGGAAGGAAAAGGAAACACCTATTCCTCACATGAATAGTTTTTCCATTTTCTCAAGAAAAACTACATGTTTGATTCCTACCATAAGGAGGAAGGAAGGAGGCACACAAATTTCGTCTTTGCAGATGGTTGTTATAGACAAACATAGTAGGAAACCTCATGGAGACAAACTTGGATGATGTAGGGTTATGGTTGGAAGATCTAATGCAGAGAGCGAAAGGAATCTCGTGTCAGTAGAATGAAGGCTTGTCGATGTTGAAGAGATAGTTGGATATTTGGCTAAGACAGTGGATGGCTTGGTTGATTTCTGTCTGAAAGTTGACGAGTGGTAGCAAAGATCAAAGGAAGCCACAAAGATGAGGATGTCAGAACAGTTCGTTGAACATGAGTAGAAACCATTCATGGACCAAGAAGACGCGAGGGAGACACATTAACCTTGGTGGAAGAGGACCAACAAAGAGGATGATTCATACTCTAGTAAACTTGGACATGGTGAATGGTTGAGTGTACCACTTCTTATGTACATAACACATAAATATAGTGACACTCCGATGATCACATTGGGATAGATTGGAGATGAGGGAGATAGCCAAACTATTTATCCCCTTTCACCTTCAAATAGATTGCAACATGCAACATGTCGGCTCATTGTCTCAGAGGAGAGGTAGTGAGGCCAAAGGGGCACCTTGAGGAGGTGCCTTGGTGAAAACTATTGAAGACGCAGTGGGTGACTTGATAGATTGGAGGAAACAAAGAGTTGCAGATGTGATGACATTGCAGACCAAAAAATATGTTTGAGCATGAATATGTGAGTTCTTGAGACATAGACACGATGATAGGACTAGCTACCAAATCACCTAAAGTCACAAGGGGATCCAACACACAAAATCATGGGTAGATAGATTGAAGTATGGAAACAATAACAATTTAGAGAGAAGCGACACTTCGTAGACTCATGTAACTTCCTAAGGGGAATTTTCCTTTACGAAAAAAATTGAGGAGACAATAGTCGTTGAGTGGTGACAAGATCCAAATATGGGACAATGATGCCATGGAAATTGACGGATGTTGTTGGGCATGACAACAAATTGGAGTGGGGGAGGATATAAGGTCTCCCACAACACCCACCGAGTGTGTGTTCTCCTTGGGAAAATTCAACGATAGAACAAACAAAGAGCACAAGGACGAAGTGATCGATTGGGTGAACAAAGTTGTTTGGGTGTGAGCAGGAGCACCTTGGGCACATAATGGTGATGTGTGGCACCAAGGGGGCACACACCTTACTTTCCTTAGAGCAATTTATGGAGACTTGGGTTATTTTTGGACAAGGGTGGGGCAACTTAGGAGCATTCCCAAGGAGTGGAATCGTCTACCCTTGACAACTTGGGCACACCAGAGAGGTTGGAAAACCCCATTGTCACACCCACGATTATTCACGATGATCGAAACGAGAGAACACATAAGGAAAGGTGCACACACCCAAGGATGGGGCACACTGGTTCAAGAGACATATTAGTTTATGGAAGTGCAACTTTGGATGGGCGCACTAGGTCCATAGAGGGGATGTGACGACTCATTTGAGTGTGGGCTCATGAAGGGGCTCGACACACCCAAGAGACATGACATTTCTCACAAGTGACCCTTGGAATCCTTATAAGAGCAAGGGCGCACAACCAAGGAAGGCATAGAATAATTGCAAGGATTTGGAGAACAAGTATGAGGAAAGTCTAAGGCAACAAATTAAGGCAAAGTTTCCAAGATCAAAGACAAGTAGCCAAGAGTGGGATGCGCTGGGAGGTTTTGGGGAAGTCTGGAAATGCAGGTTTGTTGAAGGCATGTGTAAGGAAAAACTGAAATATATGTTAGCTTGGTAAAAGTTTGTGGAACAAAGGGACAACAAGTCCACGATTGTGGGCACATATAAGGTTCACAACAGGAGGTTGCGAAGACGGTTGTGACAGAGAGTCTCGGTGTGACGAATATGTTTATGAGTGTCTTGGTGAGGGGAGGCAAGTTGTGTGACTTTGCCAAAGTTGTAAATCGAGCCGGTAGCGCTCATATTGTAATTTTTTTGAACTAACAAAGACTTGGCTAGGTGTTAGGCACTATTTGTGCCTCATGCACTATTTCTTTGTTTGTCTTAGTTTGTTCTACAATTTTTCTCTTGGATTCTCATATACATGGATGTATGATTAAATAAGACTAAGTGTTAAATTGTGTTAACAATTGTCTAAGTATACAAGAGTTGCACTAGAGTAGGAGTGTGACTCGCCAGTAGCCTAGAATAGAGGATGGGTATGTTATAGGTGAAGAGGCGTAGTCCGGACGAAGTATTCTTGGTCTGCCAAGCAACCAAGTAATAATTGTCATGGTGTCGAATGCCCTCATGGGGTGAACGATCATAATATCTGAACAAGTGTCGTCTGGGGTCGTGACAGTAGGGACCATGATAATTTTGAGATAATAAATTTAGAGTTTTAAGGAAGATAATGATAATATCGTCAAATATTAGGAGGAACAAAATCGATTAAATTTTTCCCTATTGTGGAATTTGATATAAATCCAAAGGAAAATGCATCAGAGATAGGTTTCAAGTAATGTTGGTTTGAGTTACTCAAATAAAAGGTCTCAAAGTACCAAGGATCAATCTCCAATGATGGGACATATACACCATTTGAATCATTTGACCAAGAAACAACGATATTTGAATATGCAATTAGTAGGAGTTCAAAATACTGTTTTCATAGGCGGAGGAACAAAAGGCATTCCAAAGACTAGTTACATGGATACTTTATAAAATTGAAAGCACTACTTTTGATGGTGACGTGTAATCTGGGAAATAATTTGAGCCTTGGATTCTTGAGATATGAAAATACTTCCAAGTACATGTTTACTTTGGAAATATGAAGGCCATAATTTGAACGTTAAATCACTTATTTGGTGGGACCATTCTAGATAGGTGAAGAAAAGCAGTGAGAGAAAAATTACATAGAAGTAGTTTAAAAGGTATTTTCAATAGAAATATCTTTCAAATAAATATTATGACAACAAGGTCAAAGAATTTCATGATTTGAAGCTAGGTTAGATGACTATGGATGAGTATTTGAACAAATTCTTGGAGTTGTTAAGATATGGTAAGTATATCATGGAGGAGAAGGTAAAAAATCGACACTTCTTAAGCAATTTGCCTCAATCTTACAAGGATGGGATTTAATTTGATGAGCCTAAAAATATTAATGAGGCAATAAAAAGGGATAAATATTGTTATGAGTAGTAAAATAATAAACGAAAGATCAACAAGGCATGGAAGGAAAAGAAGAAGAGGAAAAAATTGAAAATGTAAAGAAAGGATTCAAACCTCAACCATATAGAAATCAACCAAGGAGTTTCCAACAAAGCTACTCAACACATATTGGAAATAAACTAACTGGATTAGTGGGGAAGATGCCAAGAGAACCTATGAAATGTTGGGGATGTGGAGAAGATAATTTATTTAGGAATTATCCCCATATATAGGAGAACACCATAAATGTTCACAATATTCAAGAGGTGACAACAATCAATGATATAGCAAGGACCATTCTAGAATTCATGCTACCTTGCAGGGTCAACAAGCATACCATTGAGCATCAATGGTATAATTTGAAGGTAAGATTGCTAAACAAACTATTTCTATTTTTATTGACCTAGGATCTAGTCACAACTATATTGAACCTAATGTTGTTGACTTATGTTCTCTTCAAAAATGCAAGCATAACAAATCATAGTTAGTACAGTTGGCTACAAGAGCTAAGAGAAAAGTAAGTGAATTGATGGAGGTTTGTCCACTGGAAATTAATAGAATTTCCACATGGGAAAATTTGAGCATCTTTCCACTTGGTTCATACGATGTCTTGATTAGCATGGAATGTTTGGAAGCACATAAGGTAAAACTTGATTTCTACACCAAAACCTTTAACTGTATAGATGAGGATGGAAACCCAAGAATAGTGAAAGGTATACCAAATGCCATTTCCATAAGACAAATGGCATCCTAAGAGTTAAATAATAGTTTTATAAAGGGATTTCAGTTGTATGCAATTCATGTGTTAAAATAAACATAAAGAAAGGAACCAAAGTTGGAAGACTAATTGTTACAAAATATTTCCCCTGCGGACAAGTGAAATTTCCCTTGGATATCTATACCCCCATTGAACAAGACATAAAAACAAACAAATGGACACTAACATTCCTTTATATCTATTCTTTATGTCTATGGATAGAAAAGATAGAAGAAATACGTATGACTTACTCCTTTTTCAACGGTTGTCCTCACTATTCTTCATTCTTTGTTCTTGTTGTCCAAGTTGTGATCAAGATGAAGAAAGTCTACAAGGAACAAAACAATACCTTCTACTTCTACAATATATCGTTAGACAATAACATATCTATCTATATATACATACATGTATAAAAAACAGTATCAAGGAAATAGGCCAAGTTATATTAATGGAGAAACATGGTGAAGTACTTACAAACCAACCATAGACGTTGCAACAACTCCTCGAAGCTCTCCATTCTAGCCCTTGCTTGAATGTCTCGGGATCAAAATGATTATACTTGTGATGGATTCCCCTCAT
>ML802335.1:73851-117417 GCA_009831015.1 Picea engelmannii
CCCCTTTACCATGGAAATGTCCTCAATATATAGGATTGGGAGGCTTAACCACCATGAGATATTTTGGGAAACGATTGAGGATTTTAATCCATAAGTTGGGATTTTGCTTCTTAAGGTTTCCTAGGATGGAGCCAAGTAGAGTGACTTGAATCCTTGACCCAAACAACCTTGAATCTCCTCGAATCTGGACCTTAGAAAAAGGTGGAATAGTTACAACCTCCTTTGACCACATCAACTCTCCCTTAGAACTGAACACAAAGAGTTGAAAATTCTCCCTAATCACAAGAAGGGGAGCGTTTGTAAGCGTTCAATGCTCCCTATACATGAGAAAGGGATCGTTGACCTTCAAAACCCTCAAAAAATGGTCAAAATTCCAACTAAAAGCAATGTTTTCATGTTTCAAATGATGGCTTTCTTCCTCCAAAATGGCTTATGGATTATGAAAAATGTTCTTTCATGGTGTCAAGGGGTTGTGACACTTATTAAAGTTCATGAGACACTTAGTAAGGTGAATACAACACTTGACTAAGTGAATGCGACACTTAGTAAGGTGCACACAACACTTGCAACACTAAGGTGTAAATAGGTGCAACACTTAAGTGTGACATTTTGGTGTGTAACAGATGCCCCCTAAAGTGTGAGGTCAGAAGATAAATTGATGGTTGAAACGCTTTAAAAAATATTAATGCAAAGGCACCGGAGAAGGATATCCTCGCAGAAGCTGCAAACAAACATCAAATAGTATATATGTATCATCCCCGAGACAAGAATACCTATGCTCAGAGTAAACTGACTCAAAGCATGACTGCCATCCAAAAAACTACAGATCCATGAAAGTACTGACTAAGGATATGGCCACCGGAGATACAATGTGGATCCATACCTCCATGACTTGATTAAGTCGTAGCCATGAAAGAATACACAATGGATCTATGTGAAAATATATATCAATGGGGTTGCAATTAGGGTGAGTGTATTGGACTCCCCAAAATATTCAGATAATCTCCATCGCAGCTTGGATAAATCACATAACAAAGTGAGTTCCCAACCCAGGGTCTTCATCTCGATCCCAAAATAATGTGATTATAACCATGTGAATAGATGACTTGATGTCGAGCATGGTAGAAACCACTTGACTACCAATTATTAATTTATACCTTTAACAAGTGTGAGGGAAATCACCACTGATGAAAATGACTCCCAAGGTACCCTAATACATTCCAATGAATGTGAATAAATGAGTTTAAGTTGAACGTATATGGAATCATTAGATCAGAGACCAATGGCATAAACCTACTGTCGAAGGAGAGGAAACCTTCCATTGACGCATGCAAGCTCCAAGGTACTAACTGGTTTCTAAGTCTAATTACTGGATAATGTGTTGAAGTCAACTGGAACATACCCTTAGAAGGAGGGCCATGATGTTTCCCCCATCATCGACTTGAAAATAACACATGAAAGTGATAAAATATGACATATCAAATGAGGAGTGACTGGCATGGGTAGGGATAATACTGCAGAATGATTGGTTTGAGGTGAAACTTCCCTTTAACATTGTGAGGCACAACAAGTGACTTGGCAGCATTGACTCGACTGAGAGATAGAACAAAACATAGTGCGATGATCACCGAGGCACTCTTCAAGTGAGTTGAAGGAGTATGAGGCTGATGAAATTGGTATGACTCAGAGACAAACAAATTATCCAACTGTAAGATGAGATGCAAACAAGTGCGAGACAAGAAAATTATCCAACAATAAGACAAGACGCAAAAATGTTCCATGTTCAAGGGAGAAAATAAATATATGCCATGGTTCTTTCCAAAAAATTAACCCACTTCCTTCAATTCCCCCCCCCCCCAACCATGATTGGTGGGTACCTCTTTGTTTTTTAACGAGCTTGAGGAGGATAACATATGCTTAGCATAGATCATCTTCAATGAGTCCTTCATCATATGTTTAAGGAACCTGAATAAGGAGGGGTTTGATCCCGTATGGGTCCTTCAATGCATGTTTTATGAGTCCAAAGAAGGAAAACTTGATGGTATTTTCATGTTTAGAGAGTCTAAGAAGATCTTAAAGATGACTCCATGGATGTTATTTTTCGTAAATTTAGTCCCCCAAGCCTGAAAAAGTGTAAAACAATACAAGGGAGAACTCTTCTAGTCATGATTGACTAGAGTGTACCTTTTTTGTAGTTAGTCTTACAAGGCCGAAAAAGGGGTAAACTACCAATCGAAGGATGACTCTTCATTGTTTAACAAGCTTGAGGAACAAAAAAGTATGCTCGTAGTTTGCTTCATTTTTTAACGAGCTTGAAACAGAGAATGAAATTGTGCTCTAAGTCCTCTATTTCATTTTTTAACGAGCTTGACACATAAACGATAATTTTTCTCAAAGTCGATTTCATTTTTTAATGAGCTAAAAAAAGAGAATAAACTATGCTCGGTGTAATACCCATGAATGGGTATCTTCCCAACATGATTTGCATAGGTTGGTACATTTATAGATACCTACTGGCGGGTTTTTTCCCAACATAGTGATCAAATGTTGGTACTTTGCCCCCAACATCATTATAAGAAGTTGGTGGTTTAAGTTCAATATGATTCCCAAAGGTTGGAGACATTCACCCCAAGCTTCGAATCGTCCGTCGACTCTTCTTCTGCACTCATGTAGACTCCTAGATACTAATAGGGATAGGTTCACTAGAGAGGGAGTAAGAAAGAGGATTAATTGAGACAAGTGGAGGAAAGGAAGGTTTAGGTACTAGATCTTGTGGAAGGATAAGTGACATGATGTCACCTAGTGTTTCAGTGGAAGATGGGCTAGGTACTACCCAAGTATCGAACAATTCAGATGCTCGTCGCACCATAGTCGTAATCATATTTCACACGTCAACCTCATGTGGGGGATCAGGGGGGTAAAGGAAAAAATCCCATGAGTGAGGAATCCTTGAGGATACCTACCCCAAAAACTGAATACTTAATATCAAACTGTCCCAGGAAAGGGATATTATTCACTGGGGAATTATGAAGATTTGGGGTGAAATAATCAATTTGGTTAATAGTCACAATTTTCCCTTGATGGGGAAATTGTAAAATGTGAAAAATTGAATACGCAATGATAGTCATTGCATAGAAGCAACTGCAACCAAGCAATAAATTATAATCTAGGGTCACGTCAACCACTTCAATGTTGACAAAAATGGTTTTTACCTTTAACTCCACAACGAAATATTTTAAGAGTTCATAAGGTTGGAAACAACATCCATCAAACACCTTAAGGGTGGTAGCAGGTTGGTTAAGTTCGATAGAACCAATGGCTCTCCAGCAGGACAAAGACATGACACATGTGGAAGATCCTTCATCCAAAACAATGTGATGGATGTTCTTCCCACCAACCATAGCTTGAATTTGGAAGGTCAGGTGATGGGAGAGCCTCGGTTTAAAATAGTCCATATTAAACATAATCATATTTGACACCTCTGGATCCACAAGTCCAATGGTTGATAACAAGGTTCTATGTTGACTTGGACAATTTTGTAGAAATTCTAATGTCGACATAACACAAGGTGCTTGTGCCAAATTTTCAACAATGTTGTAGTTTTGAGCAGCGCAGGTGCTTGGATTGAAGACTGACTTTCAAATTGTGCCCTAGGGCGAGCGCAACAATGAATCAACAACAAGCCTCTAGATATGAAGATGGGCGGGGATCTGGATTATTTTCAGAATGAAATGAAAGAAAAGATATTACAATTAAATACTCATGAAAATTTCCAGAAACAAAGAAATACAACAATACTTGATTTCTATTAATGAAAGAATTGTAATGAGACTGTAAAAATACAGAGTGCAAGACTCGCTAGAATGGTGGTAGCTTTATCTCAGAGAAGAGATGTGATGGCTATGCTCATTCGCAAGAAGATGATTACAATGAAGCTCTGAAGGAATTCTTATGATAAACATGAATGCCAAAACCCTAGACATCCAAAAACCTAACCCTAGGAGATGAAACACCAAAAGTCATGTGGGCCCGGTTTGGGTAAGTTAGGACATTAACTTCTAGGGGTCGTAACTTTTGCATACGATCTTTGTTTTAGGCGCGTGGTAGCCCGTTGGAAAGGTATTTTCGAGAAATATGCATTATTCCATCAAAATCTTACTCCATCTATAGTTTAACCATGGCAAGCCAAGAAAACGTTGTTTAGAGCCACAAAACGTCCTTGGAAGTACACAAGATATACTAACATGAAAACTTCCAAAATAAGCCAGTTGGAATAGGTGGGAGGCCACCAATATCCACCTAGATGTTGCATAGGGCTTCAAGAAATCCCCGTAAGAGTAGAACTCAGAATTACAAAGAAATGTACCCATTAAAAAGAAACATGTTGAACTGAAATTTTTCCAGATGAGCCAGTTGGAATATGGAACAAGTGAGTGGACACCAATATCCACTTGGATCAGGAAGAGGATGGAGGAGGAGTGGAAGTGGATGTATTATCGATAGCACTTCCATTAGCATGACTATCTGGAGGAGTGTCATAAGTCTTAGCTCTGATTGTTAAACTAACTATCCCATTACACATAAGGACCTGAGCACTTGAGGAAGCATCCTCATGGTGAGGATGACCTGTGTTGCCCCCTTGCAGAGAGGCATGATTTTGTGCAACCATTTGTTGTTGCCAAGCTGGAAAAGGGTTAGTTAACAATATAGGTTTGGAGGTACCTTTTAGAAATTTAGAAACTTTCTCATGATGAGGGAAATATTTCGTGTAGTGGTCCTATGCACAAATCATGCAGGGAAACTTAGCTTTACTTTTCTATGGGGTATCAACAATTTTTGTAATCTCTTGTGAGTTAGAAGTATTCTTGTATTTACCCTTGTTTTTATTCTTACCTCTAGGTTGCTGAGATGAAGTGGATTGGACCACATTCAACTCGGAGGTTGGTGCAAGAGAGGGAGAAATTTCGGTAATAGAATAGACCACACCATCGAAATGGGTTTCCAGAGCAGGTATTGACGGGTCATTCGACGAGCGAGAAGCATGAGGGATCATATCGCAAAGTGTGTCTAACTAGGAATATAACAAGTCCAAATATTGAGCACAACTAATCACTTGCTCCTCAGTGAAAAAACTTCCCATGGCAACATATGTAGATATGGGTGGAAAACTTGACTTGGTAAACCAATATTCCATGAGTTGGTCCGGAATAGTGACTTTAATCAACTGTCGCCACCGCCTCCATTCATGAATATGATCAGATATGTGAGTGGAGGTGGGTTTCCTAAGAAAAGTCAAAATATCTCCAGTCCAACCCTTGCCTAAATGTTTTAGGATCATAATGTTGATATTTTTGATGGATTCCTCTCACGAGATCAAAGGTTTGACACTCTAAAATTCTTTCTCCCCCCTTTTTACCATGGAAATTCCCTCAATATACAAGATTGTGAGGCTTAACCACCATGAGATATTTTGGGAAATGGTTGAGGACTTTACTCCATAAGTTGGGATTTCTCTTTTTGAGGTTTTCTAGGATGGATCCAAGTAGGGTGACTCGAATCCTTGACCCAAACAAATTTTAATATCCTCGGATCTAGACCTTAGAAAAAGGTGGGATAGTTACAACCTCCTTTGACGACATCAATGCTCCCTCAGAACTAAACAGAGAGCGTTGGAAATTATCCCTAAGCATGGGAAGGGGAGCGTTGGTAAGGTTTCAACGCTCCCTATACATGGGCAGGGGAGAGTTGACCTTCAAAACCCTCCAAAAATGGTCAAAATTCCAAGTAAAAGGCATGTTTCCAGCTTTCAAATGATGGATTTCTTCCTCCAAAATGGATTAGGGATTATGAAAAATGTTCTTTCATGGTGTCAAGGGGCTGCGACACTTAGTAATGTGCGTACGACACTTGATGAAGTGCATGCGACACTTTGTAAGGTGCATACGACACTTTACAATACTTGCGACACGTAGGTGTAAATAGGTATGACACTTAAGTGTGACATTTTGGTGTGTAACACCAATAATAGAAGAATTCAAATATGTGTTTCTAGATGAGATACCTAGTTTATCTCTCAGAAGAGATATTGACTTCTCAATTGATCTTATGCCTGAAGTTGCACCTGTACACAAATCTCTTTATATAATAAGTAGTCCTAAAATAATGGGCTAGTTGAAAATACAATTTTAGGATTTGTTAGAGAAACGGTACATCAAACCAAGTGTGTCTCCTTGGGGAGCACCATGTTGTTTGTGAAGAAGGAGGATGGGGCCCTTAGATTGTGCATAGACTAAAAATAGTTGAACAAGGTTGTAGTAAATAACAAGTACCCATTACCTTAAATTGATGACTTGTTTTATCAAGTAAGAGGGGAAAATGTGTTCTCAAAAATTGAATTGAGATCAAGATATCATCAAGACATAAACAAAGATGAAGGCATACATAAGACACATTTTAGGCTGACAAGGTATGATCATTATGAGTTTGTGGTAGTACCATTTGGTATTACCAATGCACCAACCACATTCATGCACCTTATGAACAATGTCTTCAATAGATATCTGGACAAGTTTGTACTTGTTTTTATTGATGGCATACTTATCTATTCAAAATCCAAGGAAGAACATGAGGACCATTTTAGAATGGTTTTGAAAATATTGAGAGAACATCAAGTGTATGTAAATTTAACATAGTTATTAACTTAACGAGAATTGTGACCTCAAATCGAGAACTCTAGCCCTTGAAACCCATATTTTTTCTTCAAAAACACCAAAATCAACCCCCAAATCAAAAAGTGGTGGTACTAGTAGCACCATTTTTTTCAGGGTTAAAATTACAACCTTTTTTCAACCATGGACTTAAAAATCCATATCATTGCTAACAAAAACCTTTAACTCAACACCTAAATAAAAAATGGGTGCTACCAAGAGAAATTAAAAAAAACAGAGTTTAAATTACAACTTGTTTGAAACCATAGCCTTAATAAGTGGTATCGTTGGATCCAATTATTTTTCCAAAGAAATCCTCATGGGATACCCCTCTCTTCCCCAAGATATTTGGATGGAGGAAAGTTAAACTACCTCCTAAATAGCAGCTTGAAACCTATAGGAACTCAATAATATTTGAACATATGACCTATGGCCTCCCCAAGCATGCCTTAAGTAGATGGTTCAATTAATTGTGCGAACCCTTGGGGCTAGTTTTGAGTACCAATTTACATGCATATAATTAATAATAATAGTGCATGGAGAGGAAGCAATGGAAATTGGAGAGATCACTATTATCATTGAAGCAAGGTAGGCAATCTAATTGTAAGGTTATCCATGACTACTTCTGTAGAGTGAATATAAAATGTGTAACAAAACTCCCCACAACTTTTCTTTACCAATTAAAATATTTTTTTTTTATTATTGTTGTACACTAATGGAAAAAATTTTGTATGTAAAAAAATGAAGGATGAGTGAGATAAATATTTATGTATGCTCTAATAAATCTACTTCTCAATATCATATTTTTAAAATAGTTATTCTATCATTGTATCTTTGCACCTTCAGGAGTAATATTTCCTTTCTCAATATTATAATTTTACAATACTTATTATGTCGGAATAACTTTTCACCTTCAAGAGAATTTTCTAATACAATCATTCTCATGTATTTTTATCACTAATCTTACTTGTCATAAGGCAATAGTAAATACTACCACTATTTTTCCACGAAAAACACATCTCGGGGAAACCTTCTTATAGGCACTTCCTCTCATTCTAAGGATGGTACTGAGGATAAACCAGGTTCTATAGAAGCTCGAGGATTTGTCAACATAGGGCTCAAGGTTGTTACAACAATATTTTTGGTAAGAGCTCAACATTTCACGTTAAGAACTCAACATGTCACATTGACAATATTTTTGTTAAGAGCTCAAGGTTGTTACAACAATATTTTTGTTAAGAGCTCCTTCTCACAATAACCTAGGCTAGACCCAATTGACAGTAAATACTACCACTATATTCAGTATTAAAGTCATATTTTCCATATGAATCTTCCCTTGCAATCTAGATTAAAATTTCTTGCATCCTAATGCAACAAGTGTATACTTTCACAATATGAGAATATATTTAATGAACTGAAGTCAGCTTAAAAAATTTAACTACTCAAGTTACTTTGTCTAAGTCACGAGGAAGGGTATTTATTCCACCAAAGTAAATCACGACTTGCACATTCCCACAATCAGAATCACAATCACAAGCACTATCACAAACACAAGCAAAACCAACCCACAGGGGGGAAACATATTGTTGAAGAGACTTGAACCCTAGTGGAGGTAATAATACCTCTGCTTTCACCACCTATACAAACCACTACTAATTGGTTCAACAAATTTAAATTAACTAACAAATCAATATAGAGTAGAACTTTAACAACTATAGAATTGCATGTCCACAATTTATCTTGTTCACAAGATAATGATTAGCTAATATACAATGTAATCAAATGGAAAACATATCAAGTTGGTATCAATCAAATATGACTTTTATTTTATTTTTTTGAGTTGGTGTTGAGCTTGGTCAAATATAAATGCATTTTTATTAGACAATTGTGTTGTTAATGTAGCTTGGGAGGTCCATACAAATTACTTGAGATTTTTCACTCATCATGGTTCATTCTCTAACAAAATTGTAATTATAATATAGTGGATATAATAAGTATAGAACCATAAATGATGTTTGTGCATATTGCCCTTGCTAAGGGCACTCTTAAGGACCTCTAGGGTGAGTTGGTTTTGTTGCAAATCTTATCGACATGGGCTTATGATTGTGTGGCCCTTTTCTTACCTGCACTTACTTGACAAAATAATCAATTTTGTGAATCACTCACGGAAATTATTATCATTCAATGGGATTAGAGATGTTGCAATGAAGCAATTCAATTATGTGGCTTATGGAATGAGATTATTGAAGTTGTTGATTGCATAAAATAGTTGTAAAATACCCACGAACCATTGACTATACATTATGAGACAAAGATGATGAGAATTAATTCCTTGTTCTCTTAGTTATTCTCAAGGATGAGATGTTAGTGTGGGATTGTTTGTAAGAAATTCATAAACAATCATTATAAATCATTTACCATTGAAAAATTATCTCGCCTATTCTAATACTTCCATTTTATGATATAAGTGATCTTAGCCTAAAATAAATAAATAAAATCTAATATGGTATCTATAAAGCCCTCTGTGACACCCACCGAGTGCATGCACTCATTGGGTAGACTTGGAGACGAGTCAGGAAGAGAACACAAGGGGCATACAATTTGTTAGGAGAATGAAGTCATATATGCATGGGAAGGAGCACCTTGGGTGCATGATGGTGATGTGTGACACCAAGGGGGAACACGCCTCACTTTCCCTGTGACAAATGATGGAGACTTGGGTAAGGACATGGAGACTTGGGTGAGCGCCCAAGGAGTGAACCCGCCTTCCCCTAGCAACATCAGCATGTTGGAGAGGTTGGATGACCCCATCGACACACCCAAGGAGAGTCATATCGGTCGGTTCGATGAAATGCACAAGGAAATGGTGCACCGATAAGTTGGGGCACATCCACATGAGGCATGCACCCAACGTTGGGGTACGCAAGTCCCAAGAGACACAAAGGTTAAATGAGTGCATGGGTTCATTTGGGCACACTAGTCCTAAGAGATAAGAAGATTTAATGAGCATATGGGTTCATTTGGGTGCGTCAGTTCATTTGGGTGCGTTGGTCTGTGAAGGGGCATGACACCCCCGAGGACACAATGGTCCATGAAGGTGATGCTTGGAGTACATATAAAAATAGAAGGGTGCACAAAAAAGGAAGGAAGGAACAAGAAGGAATAGAGGAAAAGAGTCAAGAAACCAAGGTAGAGTTCTGAGGCAAGGTAGAAAAGAACACAAGGTTGTGAAGACATGGAAGACAAGTAGCCAAGGGTGGGATGCACAAGGGAGTTTGGGGAAGTATTGTCGCATGTCTGGGTGTGGCATGCTATGAGGTAGAAATGAATGTCTATGTTAGCTTGGTGAAGTCTTGTGAGAAAGAAGAGATGGTGAATCTATGGTGGGAGAACATGTGGGGTGCACCACATGGGTTGTGAAGGTTGTTGTGACAGAGAGTCTTGGTGGGGAGAATCCATGTATGAGTGACTTGGTGAGGTGAGGCAAGTGATGTGACTCTACCCTAGTTGTAAACTGATTCAATAGTGCGCATATTGTAATTGTTTCGTGATCATAAGAATTGGTCAAGTGTTAGGCACGTCTTGTGTCATCTGCACTATATCTGTGTGTGTCTCTTTTTTATTTCACATGTTCATGGATGTATTTTTAAGTGACTAAGTGTTAAGATGGTAACAATTTGTCTAAGTAAACAAGTGAGTTGCAAAATGTAGGAGTGTGACTCACCCATAGCCTAGAATGAAGTATGGGTATGCTCTAGGTGAAGAGGCATAGTCCGGGCGAAGTATCCTTGGTGTTTCCAAGAAGCCAAGGGAGAACCGTCACGGTGTCACATGCCCTTAGGAGGTGTATGATTGCAATATCCAAGAAATCATCTTGTGGGGTTGTGACAGGTTGTATCAAAGAAAACTTAGAATATAGTTTGGTGATCTCTTCACCACTATGTCACCTTCATCATAGGTGGTATCAGAGAAAACTTAGAAGATAGTATGGTGAGATCTTCACCACTATTTTGACAATATGTGGTATTAGAGCAGATTTGTCTCTTCACCACTACCGTAGTCATAAATGTGGTGTTGAGGCACATTGAAGGTGACTTCATAGTTGTTGTGGAGATAATCCAGTGGGAACGTTCGTAGTTTTTCATATACTTGGTGAACAATTCAGAGGAGCGACTTGGTTCATAGCAGAGATGATTGGTGTAAAACCTATTACATAGGTGTCGACTGATAGTGGGGTGGAAAAATATTCTGGGAGCACACTTTGTAAAGACAGAGGGTAGAGTTTTTAGTGAAACAAAGAAATTATATAGGGTGGGTGGTTGCAGAACTTTTCACAGAGTTCATCGTAGAACTTGTCAAAGATTTGATCGTAGAGGCAGTTTGGGTGGAGACCTTGGTGAACGGTTTGGTAAGGCAGGTTATTCCGTCGTAGGTGATTTGATCACATACTCGTGGATGTCCTATGTCCATACACATACATAAAGAAAATTTATTCAATATGAACCGAGTACTTGGATGTGTAGACGATCGCATGACTCATCACAGACTTGGATTAGTGTGGGGGAGTTATGCAAAAATCTTGAGAAGTTCGAGTGACTTGGATCGTGCTGCGAAGAGATGGAGTAGTGGGAATATATTGTGAAGACAAGTAGAAGGTGAATCTTGGAAAAAATTGAAAGCACTCACCAATATATGTTTGAAATGGAAAGAACAAGTGACAAATCTTGGAAGATAAAGAGAGATAGTGTAGCCCAACGATTCATGAAACCACAAGAGGATTTGGGGAGAATGGATAAATTTGACATGCATATGGAGTCCAATATTAGTGAATTGAAGGCATTGGAAAGGAGGACTGAGAATTTGATGCAAGTTGCATTGGGAGCACTCATGGAGGAGAGCACCCAACATGAAGGCAACTAAATAAATAAGGATTAACCCATGCCCCTCAAGAAGAAAGGTAATATGGTTGAGTGTTACTTATGTTCGCATAATCATCTTGTGAAGGATTGTCTGATGTGAGGAAGGTTGGCTCTATTGGTTGAAAAAGAGGATGCTCGGATCACACCAAAAACAGAAGAGACCGAACCATTGAGAGACACAGTTCAAGTGAAGAAACCGACATAATAAATGAACAAAGTCATGGAACTATTGGTGGAATGCATGCAAGAGTTCAAGACAAGAGGTCAAGGAAAATATTCTCAAAGTGAAGAAGTTAAGGCACTTTTTGAATGCAATAGTAAGTGGGTTGAAGATGGAAGCCTTGGTTGACACTGGTGCAACCCATAGTTTTGTGAGTGACCGATCCACAGAGTCACTTCATTGCAAACCTAAGAGAAACACTGGAACATGTAAAGTGATGAAATTAGCAGTAGTGTCATTGACGGGGATAGTTCATTCTACACCATTGAGAGTGGGAGAGTGGCTTGGCAACATGGATATGTTGGTAGCTCCATTAGATTATGATGCAATGATATTAGGGTTGGACTTCCTCATACTTTCCAAAGCATCTCCTCTCATTCACGAAAGTCACTTGGTATTATTGGACAAGGCTAGAACACCAAATGCACCCTTGATGACGAAGAGGAAACTCGAGAGGATGGCTATGATATCCGTGATTAGGTTAGTATAAGGATTCAATGTAAGCACGAATGAAACTTGCAATGTGACACAACAACAAGAGTGTATATTTTAACCTTGTACAATAAATTAATACAAATACATTCTAAATAAAAATAGAAAAGATACAATGGCACACACACACATTACATAAATCCCTGGAAACCCAAACTGAGAAAACCAACAACTTGTTTAGATTCACACCTCTAATATACTATTAATCATCTACATTCATTTTTTATAATATAATATATATATATGATCCCGGGGCATCCAAAACCCCTAATCCATTTACCCAGATTATTCAACAACCCTAATTCCTTAACCAGAATTAGAAAACCATCGGCGAAAACCACGTGCCGAAAAACTGCTAAAAACAGACACAAAAATTGCCAAAAACAATTTTCATGGGCATTGCCTCTGTAACCCCCTCGTGCACCAGACGCAACATAGACACTAAGTCTAGTCGTGAAAATAACATAACACATACCCAACATTCTCCCACTTGTTTTTTTCTTTTCATGCATGATGTTACAGGGTTACATAGTCAACAATCCAAGGCAACAATGCTCATAGATCCTCTACACCAAGAGAGCTTCTCAATGCTCATGAATTTTGTTAATTAATCTGGAAAATTATTCAAAGTGTCCACCTTCATCAACAACACCTTCTTTTCTTCAACCATGTCTCTCACAAAGTGATACTGAACACCAATATTCTTTGTCTTTGAATGATAAGTTGGGTTCTTCGTTAGGAATATTGCACTCTGACTGTCACAATCTATCCTTATAGCTTGGTGTACCAACCCAATACCTAAACACAATATTTGTAACCATATTTCTTCCTTGCTTGCATGAGTGGCTACCATGTATTCAAATTTTGCAGTTGATAGTGCCACTACAGACTATCTTTTGCTCATCCAATTGATTGCTCCTCCAAACAGGTTTAACAGATACCCACTAGTAGATCTTCTATGATCTATATCTCCAGCCAAATCCATATAAACAAATCCATGTATATCCAAAACTCTGTACAACCCTGGTCTTCCTTGGTAGCAAAATCCATTATTATTAGTGCACGCAAATACTTGAAAACCTCTTTATTGTTGTTTAATGCTCCTTCCCTAGTTTTGAAATATACCTGCTCAAAACTCCCACTGCATGTGCAATTATCGGTCTAGTATAGACCATTGCATCCATCAAACTTCCAATTGCACTAGCATATGGAACACAAGACATGTCCTCTTCCTATTCTTGTGTCTTGGACACTGATCCACATATAACTTACACTTATAGGAATAGGAACCCTAACCGGTTTACATTCCTGCATATTAAACCTCTGCAATATTGTCTTGACATATTTCCTTTTATTTAACAAAAGTTTCCTATTTTCCCTATCTCTTTTAATTTCCATGCCCAAAATTAAATTTGCAGCACCAAGGTCCTTCATGACAAATTTAGAGGACAACTAAGTTTTGACATCCTTCATGTCATTTCCTATCAGCAACATATCATCCACATACAAGACCAAATAAATAAGATGATCACCGATTAATTTGAAATACACATTGTGATCCATTTTTCCCCTTGTGAAGCCAAGTACCGTCATATAAGTATTAAATTTTTGATACCACATCCTTGGTGATTTCTTTAACCCAGACATGGACTTTTTCAGCTTGCATACTAGCTATTTATTTCCCTTCACAACAAATCCTTCTAGCCTCTTCATGTAGATTTCTTCTTCTAGATCCCCATGTAGGAATATTGTCTTCACATCCATTTGTTATACTTGAAAATCAAAAGAAGAAACAATATATAAAAGATATATAATTGATATTAACTTGGCAACAAGAGAAAAAATCTCTCCAAATTCAATTCCCTCTACCTAGGATTAACCTTTTGTTGCTAACCGAGCTTTGTATTTCTCCATTTTTCATTTTGCATTCAACTTCTACTTAAACACCCATTTGTTGTCAATGGGATTTCTTCTAGTTGGAAACTCCACTAGATCCCAATCCTCATTCTTTTCCAAGGCTTCCATTTCTTCCACCATGGCCTTTTTCCAGAGTTTTCCATCCTCTGACTACATTGCCTCCCTAACAGTTCTAGGATCATCCTCAGTAATAAACAAATCAAAAAATGAATGAAAATTAGGTGGAGTATACCTTTCTTGTTGCCTTGTTTATTAAATTGGTCTCCTAAATACTGGAGTATGAGGATCTTCTTCTTATTATTCCTATTCTTATGTAGAGTCTAATTCATTATCCTTCAATTAAAACTCTATTTTCTCTGGTTCTTCCTTCCTTTGTAGGACTTCCTATTTGAAAACATATTTTATTTCTCTAAATACCACATCTCAGCTATACACTAGCTTCTTGTTTTCCGGGTTCCAAAGCTTATAACCTTCCAGGCCATCTTTATACTGAATAAAGATACACTTTTCAACTTTTTTTTATCTAGCTTACTCATGTTTTCCTTTGGAACGTGAACATAGGCATCACAACCAAATACCCTGAGATGTGTGAGAGATGGTTTCTTACTAGTCTATACCTTGTGTGGACTCTTGTCATCCAGTGCTAATGAGGGTGATCGATTGACCATGTAAAATGCAGTACCCACTCGCTCTGCCTAGAATTATTGTCCTAACCTGACACCACTGAGCATGCACCTTGCTTTTTCCACTAGTGTCTCATTCATCCTTTCTGCAAATCCATTCTATTGAGGTGTACATGGATTAGTCTTTTTCCTTGTTATACCTCACTTCTTACATAATTATTTGAATTCATTTATGCAAAATTCTCCACCATTATCTATCCTCGGCACCTTAGTTATCTTCCTTGTCTGATTATCCACAAGAGCCTTCAACTCTTTGAATTTTTCAAAGACTTCAAATTTCTTCCCGAGGAAGTAAATCCATGTATTCCTTGAGAAGTCATCTATAAATGATAAATATTACACATATTTTCCCAGTGATGGAACCAACACAGGTCCAAATACATCATTGTGCACCAACTGTAAAATTCCCTCTACCCTCGTTGCACCAGAGGGGAATCTTACCCGATTCTACTTTCCATATATGCAATGTTCATAGAAATCAAAATCCAAAGAGAAGTTAGATATACCTTCAATAATACATGTACCATGTAGTACTTGAATTCCCTTCTCTTCAATATGCCCCATTTTTTTATGCCACAACATAGTTTTTTCTCGAGAGACTATAGGATTTTTTTCTTCTTCAACTCCAATCTCAAGAACAACATCACTATTGCACCTGTCACTATTAGTGCTTCCCTACAACTTATACAGATTCCAAACCAAACTCCCTTCAGCAACACCATAATTCCTTGAACCATCCTACGAGTTTCTTTCTCAAACATTGTTTTTACTCTTGCATCGTCCATTTTGCTTACAAAAATCAAATTTCTGGTTAATCCTGGGATGTGGAGAAAACAAGGGATTGTTCTATTCCTTCCGTGCATGAGATTCAACTCAAATTTTCCTCGTCCTACGATTTTGGTTGTCGAGTCATCACCTAGGAAAACATCACCTCCATCATACCTTTCATATTCGCAAAACCACTACGTGTTAGGAGTCATATGAAAGGATGGACCTAATTCAATTTACCATGACTCATGATATGCATGTGTGCTTGAAGAATCCAAGTACACATTCGCTCCTTCTTCTGCAGAGGTTTTTTCTTATATAGAAGGATCATCTCCATATCCCTTCCCTCTCTCAACACTTTTGGATATACATTGTTTCTTGTAGTGATTTTCTTTTCCACATCTCTAGCATACATTTACAATTTTTTCAGAAGATTTATATCTTCCCTTAGATTTAGATCTCCAACTTGAGGAGTTATATCTATTTCTTTCATGGGAGAGTCTTCTTGCAAATAAGGAATATGTGCTCTGGATTTCCATATTTTTCTGCCTCATCTCCTCCGACAACAAGGATGAGACCACATCATCGAAAGATAAAGTAGTTTCATTACTACCTATGACCATAACCAAACCATCCCAGTAATATGGTAAAGAGAACAATAAATCGATACACTTATATTCATCAAAAATATTAATATCAATAGATAATAGTTGACTTACCACAGTATTGAAGGTGTTCAGATGCTCTGTCATTGAGTCTCCATCTTTTATCCTCGAGTTATACAACTTCTTCCATAAGAACAATTTTTTTACCAGGGACTTTGAATGATAAAAAGCCCCTAACTTATCCCATAATGATTTTTCTACAGCTTCCCATAACACATTCAGTAATACTCAATCTAAGAGACAAAATAGGATTGTGCTCTTTGCCTTTTGATCCAACTTTTCCCAGTATTTTGTTGACGTTCCCGAAGGTGCGGTAACTGGATCCACAACGATCCACTGATCTTTTTCCACCCATAGATACTCCATATTAAGCTTCCACATCTCAAAACATTTCCCATTAAATTTCTTGATCTCTATTTTTGAAATGCTCACCATTTATTTTCACTTGAAGAATTGATACCAAAAATATCCCACTGTAACAAGGTTTATGACAAAACTGAGCCAAACCCTTAGCCACAAAGGCGTCCCATTGAAGACAATAATAGCTCCGATACCAAATGTAGATTTTAACCTAGTACAATAAATTACTACAAATATATTATTAATAAAAATGGAAAATATACAATGGCACACACACACACATTACACTGAATTTTACCCTGGAAACCCAAATCGGGAAAACCAACAACCTGTTTAGAGTCACACCTCTAATCTTCTATTAAACATATATTTGCATTGTTTACAATACAATATATATAGAATCATGCGGCTTCCAAAACCCCTAATTCATTTCCCATATTAGTCAACAACCCTAATTCCTTAATCGGAATTAGAAAACCATCGGTGAAAACCATGTGCCGAAAAACCACTAAAAACAGACGCAAAAAAAACCAAAAACAAATTCATTAGCACTACCCCTGAACCCCCACAGAGGGGGGATTCGCCCCCCTCTGACCCCCTTGGGCATGGGAGGTTGCACCCCCCTTGAAAACCCCTTGTGACCCCCCATACGCAAAGAGGTCGTCCACACCGCAACATCTTTTAGTAGTTTGGGGAAAGAAGAGAAACAATTAACAATGACAAAGACTTCGATGAAGGAAACCATGGGGAAGGTTGGTCGATTAAAGAGCTTGCAGAACCATGAATATGAGTGTAGGGGACATTTGGATTGTTCACTTTCCGAGACCATGGAGCAATGGGTGAATCACCAATTGAATCATTATCAACTACAATCCAAAGACGTTGTGAAGGATTGGACAATAAAATTACTCACTGTAGGGACTTCAAGGGTTGAGTCAAGACAATGTGTGGAGGCACTTACTCAACCAGACTTAGAGATGAATGTGTAAGAGGTAGGAGTGGAAGGCTAACACCCCACAAGGATTGTAAACTTTTGTAGGAAAGACATGGGAATATATGACTTCCAACTTACTATAGAACAACTTGAGGAGTTGGGATGCACGTCGAGGGAAGTTAGGATGGTCTTCCAATACTTAAGCGAAATTCAGATATGATGTATGCCAATATCCTTGGTGGGAGTTATTGGGTACACTCTACCTACTAGATGAAGAATATATAGATGTGCTATTGAGAGAAATAAGTGCGATTGATGATGCCTTGTTGAGGTATCATGGAAAGACTCAAGCAAGGAAGTTGAAAAATGACGGATTGGTTGTGGAGGTAACTTGCAAAAACTGTGACAAGGGGTAGGAGCTTGTCTAGAACTAAAATTTTCAAGAGAATTTCATCTAAGTGAAGTGAAGATGTTGAGGCTTCAATGGGAATCTCAACAAGACCAAGAAGAATTGGACTGGATGACAATGAGGTAGACAAAAAAGGGTTTCTTGAATGTAGAGACATGCATTCTCTAGTGAAAAATGTGACAATTGGACTAATCACCCAACCAATTCAGAACTTGAGAGGATCCAATGTACATGACACATAGACGACAGAGCCAAAGTATTGAATCCATCAGGGATCAAGAATATCTAACACTTGGACACACTTGGAGGATCTTCCTAGGAGGAGGACCCTTTGACAACAATTGTGGAGATAGTAGTTGTTGAGTAGTGACAAGATCCAAATATGGGGTAGAGGTGCCATGGAGATCGATGGATGTTACCAAGGACAACAACAACTTGGAGTGGGGGAGAATGTAAATCCCTCCACGACACCCACAGAGCATGCATGCTCCTTGGGCGGACTTGGAGACTAGTTGAGCAAGAGAACACAAGGGGCATGTGATCAGTTGGGTGAATGAAGTCATATATGTGCGAGTAGGAGCACCTTGGGTGCATGATGGTGACATGCAACACCAAGGGGGCATGTGCCTCACTTTCCTTATGATAGATTATGGATACTTGGGTTGTGTTTGGGAAAGGATTGGGTGACTTGAATGCCTGCCGAAAGAGTGGACCCGCTTTCCCTTGGTGGTATGGGCACGTTGAAGAGGTTGGATGACCCCATATACACACCCAAGGAGAGTCATGTTGGATAGTTTAAGGAAACACACAAGGCAAGAGTGCACCAAGATTATGGAGCGTGCTGACCTGGGGCATGTAGGTCCCAAAAGACATGAAGGATGATTGAGTGCATGGGTTTGTTTGGGCGCGTCAGTTTGTTTGGGAACGCTAGTCCACAAAGGGGCATGACACCCCAAAGGACACAATAATTCGTGAAGGTGACACTTGGATTCCAAATAAGAACACAAGGGTGCACAACCAAGGAATGAAGGAACAAGAAGGCATAGAGGCAAAGAGTCAAGCAACCAAGGCAAATTTTTGAGGCAAGGCAAAATAGAACACAGGGTTGTGAATACATGGAAGACAAGTAGCCAAGAGTGGGTAATTTGGGGATGTCTTGTCATAGGTTTGGGTGAGGCATGCTATGAGGAAGAACCGAAGGTTTTTGTTAGCTTGGTGAAGTCTTGTGACAAATAAGAGACGGTGAGTCTATGGTGGGCGCACATCTGGGGCACACCACATGGGTTGTGATGGTTGTTGTGACAAAGAGTTTTGGTGGGGTGAATCTATGTATGAGTGACTTGATGAGGTGAGTCGAGTCGTGAAACTCTTCCCAAGTTGTAAATCGAGCCGGTAGTACTCATATTGTAACTATTTCTCAATAATAAGACTTAACAAGGTGTTAGGAACGCCTTGTGTCGCCCACACTATATATGTATATGTCTCTTTTTTGTTTCGCAAATGTTCTATTTGTTTCACATGTTCATGGATGTATGCTTATGTGACTAAGTGTTAAGCTGGTAACAATTTTTCCAAGTATATAAGTGAGTTGCACAGAGTAGGAGTGTGACTCTCCCATAGCCTAGAACAAAGTATGGGTATGCTTTAGGTGAAGGGTCATAGTCTTGACGAAGTATCCTTGGGGTTTCAAAGAAACCAAGTGAGGATTGTCGTAGTGTCGCACACCCTTAGGAGGTGTATGATCACAACATCCAAGTAGGCATCATGTAGGGTTGTGACAGTATCAATGATTGTCCTTACACATGGTATCTAGTATTGTCTCCTTAGTAGTTCATGGAATGTCCCCTTAGCAGTTACTAATATTTTGCCTTGTATATCTCAACAAAATTTTCTAGCTACAATTTATGTTCTATATCCCCATCTACAACAATAATTCATAATATCCTCGTGTATGAGAACAACAATTTTTCAACAATCAGAGTCCTCTAATCATGCATTTAAATTTGGTTGCTAATAATTTATACATAAACCTTATAGAATGCAAATAAATTACATATTTCCAGCAATTAATAATAAATAAAAATAAAATAAACTTTAAAGTTTACCTACTTGCCCATGTAGCTTCTGGCAAGTCCAAAAATGGACTTTGGTTATTGTTGTCCATGTTTAAACTATGAACTATTTTTGTTGAACTCTTAAGATTGATTGGTTAATGAGGGAAGAGAGGCCATGTCAATGTGCACAACGTAAAAATGCATTCTATTAAACAAAATTAATTGACAATGGAAGGTAAACATTTATACTTACAGTGGAAGTAGGCTCCAAAGGTTGTTGAAGTTGAAAGAAAACATGTGTACTTAATGCATAGTTAGAAAAATATGACTTTATAATTAATTAATCACCTAGAGTTGTATTTCTATTTCTTGGATATTTCCTATAGGAATTTTTTCTCAAATACTTATGTGTGATATTTATAAAAGATAAATTGTAGCCTTGTATTGTTAGTTGCTTGAGCAATTTATGAAAAAATTTATACTTTCTTACTTAGAATTTTGTAATAGTTTCAATCATTTTAAGAGAAAGAGATTCTTACCTTGTATGAACACCAAACCATACTAGTGCTTAGGACTATTGTTGACTTATGTGAGTCTCTCCAACTGGTATGGAAAAATTTTGGGCCCTTAACTTCGGGATGAAGTTTCTTGCAGGAAGGGTTTATGTGATGGCCCATCCTAACTACCTCTACTTGGTTTGCGAGATATGACTACAGTATGAGAATAAAATATTATTGAACATTATGCCAAGATTCTTTGTTAAAATTTAAATGAACTAATGCTTATTTTGATATTTCATCATGATTGCATATATATGCTATGATGCTTGATTATTTAGAAAGTTAGTCACTTGATTATGTTGAAACTAATAATTGACTAATGGTGATGGTGTGTACCATGAGATGAATGAGCTTGGGATTTTTGGGGTTCTCTATAGCAAGTATAACAATAACTCCATTTCTCCATGAGATCCCATGATCATGAAGATGTTCATATTATTCTAGGTTGGGGATAGGAGTATGATACGACCTTCAACCCTTATCAAGGCACCCTTAATATTGATGAATATAGGTCATGAAAGGAAAGATTATGTGTTGCTTCATTCACATGTCTACTTGAGTTATTTAGATGTCTATTTGATTCAAAATCTTGTGTCTTTGTTGTAATAATGTGCCTTGACATTGTAGGTAATACTAAGTGAATTTTGGGGAAGTTTAAGTAACATTATACATAAGGGATGAATGCATAGTATTGTGGAATTATAAATTTTCAATAATCAAAATATGCTACTAAAGGAAGTTAATCAAATAAATTAGGGAAAATTGCATGCACCCCCACTTGGCAAGAAACACGCAATTTATATTAAATTTTGGGAGGTGATAAAAGAGAAGAAGTGAGGAAAATTTGGGGATTCATTTGTTGATTTTTGTGAAAAAAATGAATAAGAGAGAGGGTGTCTTGGTGATGGTCATATTTTACAAACTTACAACTCAATGATTGTTAAGCATACAAACTTGCAACATGCATGAATGTTTGGCATGCTTATGAGTAATGAGGTTTTCATATCGTGTTACTATGTAAGACCAGTGTAATATAGGTGGACATTGGTGGTTTCCCACCTATTCCACTGGCTCAACATACAGTTTCCATTTTGGCAGTTTTTCTATCATTTTTCAGGTCCTAAACTTTCAGGGCCATTTTGAGGCCCTAAGCAACATTTTTTGACGTAGCAGCACCCAATAGGAGCCTATTGGTAGGTATAGGGATGTACAAAATGTGTACTCCTTGGCTAGACCTTTCCGATGAGTTATCAAGTGCCCCAAATGGATATAATATGAAAAAGTTACACCCTATGGAATTTGATGTATCAACTACCCCCATCGGGGCCCACAAACCTTTTGGAATTTCATCTTCAGGGGTCAGGGTTTTGGATGTTTATGGTTTTCTCATTTATAATTTATTTTAAAAAGGCCTTGGGATCCTCATTATAGTCATATTATTGCAAATGCATGTAGCCTTCACATCTCTTCTCAGATATAAGTTATCGTCATTCTAGCGAGTTCATTTCACTTTATATTTTCTTTTACAGTCTCTGCATATTTCAGTATTTAATAGAAATTGAGTATTGTTGCATCTCTATGTTTTTGTCTTATTTCCGTGTTTCATTTAGTTCCTCATATATATGGATTAGTGGTATTAGAGAGATATGATCTTTATTGGATTCTCTATTCATGTCCCCAACAAGTTCATGGTATCAAGCATTGGGACTCAAATTGGTCGAACCTTTATAAGACCATCCTCATTGACCCAAAAAATCTCCCATGGCGGAGGAATAAAGAGACAAGGAAGTAGAAGATACTATTAAGTTGTTGCTCATAGAAGTCCTCACCAAAAAGAGGAACGCGGGATGGATTTGTTTGCCCATGGTTGTCAACAACAATAGAGGCATCTTCATCAAGTGACCACTTTGGAGGCTCTTCCCCCTTCAAGGTACAATTTAATTTTGATATTCTCACATTTGAAAGTTAGATAGATGCAGATGATTTAGAAAAATGGTTAAATCTACTAGAAGTCTATTTCTCTATCCACAATTTTTCCAATAGGGAAAAGATCACCTTTGCACTCCTTAAGGTGGTCCCCCGTGTCAAAAATTGGTGGGAGACTTACTATGAGAAAAACTCCACAGAGGAGTCATGAATGTTTGGGGCCAAGCCCACTTGGGACTATTTTATGGATGCCATCAAGGAACAATATTAGCCTGTTGGAAACTACGATGACCAATACACGAGATGGACCACACTCCGTCGAGAGAGGGACCAAACAATGTCAGAGTTCAAAAATACCTTCCATACCTTGCGCACCAAGTTGGGTATTAGATATTTTGAATGGGATCTAGTTCTAAAATATCGTGGGGCCCTACACATATACATCCAAATAGAAATGGAGCTTATGAACATCTCTTTGTTGGGAGCCGCATATCGATATGATATCAAAATCGAGCAAAAATTAAGTATAGGAAGAAGAGAAAGTTTGGATCTGTGAATACAACACAACAAAAGTTGGGAAAAGGCAGCCCCAACACACAAAACAAAGGGCAAAGGAAGGATGGGAAACTGCAGGACAACCAATCTAAGCCAAAAACAAAGAAGGGTAATGGGAAGACGAAGAAAGACACTAGAAAGTGGTGTGAATTCCATAAAATCCCTTGGCACAACATCGATGAATGTCAATTGAAGCAGTCATTGGTGGATGATTTGAAAGCATCAGAGTTAGAGTTAGGCTCCGACTCTAATTCAGAGCCAGAAAAGGAGAAGTGAAACATTGATGCAAAACCCAATGCCACAATTGCTAGCACCAAGATCTAGCCAAATGAACCAGAAGAGTCAGAGGAAGATGAGCACCTTTTTCACTCATATATGTGGGTGAAGGATGCTCTGCTACATTTCATTGTTGGTAACGGAAGCCAAAAGAACCTCATCTCAGCATATGTTGTGAAACGGTTGGAGTTGCTGACTACACCACATCCACTGATCCAGGTCAATATCGATGGCCACCCACCTTCTCCAACTGGCCCAAAACATGTTTCTGGCAATTTTGGTAATTTACTATTTTTAGCAGTTTTTAACTTCCGGGGCCATTTTGAGGCCCTAAACGATGTTTTTTGAGAAAACGGGGAGCAACATGGAACTTAGATTGATGTTGCTCACCCAAAAGTTGTAGTTCTCGAATAGATCTTTCCAACGAGCTATTGAGCGCCCCAAACAGAGATTGTATGCAAAAGTTACGCCCCTGGGAAGTTGACGTATCAACTACCCCCATCGGGGCCCACAAACCTTTTGGCTTTTCATCTTCCGAGGTTAGGGTTTTGGATTTTACTTATGTTAAAAAGGCCCTTAGAGCCTCATTGTAATGATCATATTCTCATGGATGCGAGTAGCCGTCACATCTCTTCTCAGATATAAGCTACCACCATTCTAGCGAGTCTTTCACTCTGTATTTTACAGTCTCTGTACATTTATTTCATTAATAGAAATCGTGTATTACTGTATATCTGTGACTCTTGTTATTTCCACTATATCTCTGTTATATTATTGTCTCACTTGCAATATCTCTAAATATTCATGTGTTATATCTCCGCTCTCATTTCATGCTGAAAATAATCCGGATCAGTGGTATCAGAGCAGGCTGCTCTTGATCGTTTTTCAGTGCATGTCCCTGACGAGGTTCGAGTATAGAAAGTTGGGTCTCGAGCTTGTCTCTCTTGAAGACAATCTCTCTCGCACACCCAAGAAACCCTCAATGGCGGAAGAAAAGAAAAACGACAGAGCATACGATCCTATCAGTCTGTTGCCTGAGAAAGCTCTCACGCGACAAAGGGACGAAATGATGGAGAATTTTTCCCACATCCTTCAACACCTACCGATAGAATCAGGTGCATCTTCATCAAGCAGCCACTTTGGAGGCACCTCTCCTTTCAAGGTACAGGTTAATTTTGATATTCTCGTATTTGAAGGTCAAATAGATGCAGATTCCCTAGATAAATGGTTAAATCTGCTAGAAGGTTATTTCTTTGTTCATAATTTTTCCGACAAGGAAAAGATCACCTTCACACTCCTTAAGGCTCTCCCCCATGTCAAACATTGGTGGGAAACTTACTGGGAGCATATTTCCACAGAGGAGTCTGGAATATATGGGGCCAATCCCACTTGGGATTTTTTTGTGGATGCGGTAAAGGAACAATACTACCCTGTTGGCAACTATGAGGACCAGTACATGAGATGGACCACACTGCAGCAAGAGAGGGGCCAATCAGTTCCAGAGTTCACCAATAGCTTCCATACCTTGCGCACCAAGCTGGGTATCAAAGACTCTGAATGACATTTGGTTCTGAAATACCGTGGGGCTCTACACAGATACATCCAGACTGAAATGGATTTTATGGACATCTCATCACTTGGTGCTGCTTATCGATATGCTATTAAAATCGAGCAGAAATTTAAGCACCAGAACAAATGAGAGTTCGGGTCTGCAAATCCGCAACAACCGAAGTATGACAAAGACGACCCTAACAAACAGTCTCTCGAAAACCAATCCAAGACACAGGAAAAGAAGGGTCACGGGAAGACAAAGAAGGACACCGGAAACTGGTGCGATTTCCACAAAATCCCCTGGCACAACACCGATGAATGTCGCTCAAAACAGTCATTGGTGGCCGAGATCAAAGACAAGGAGCTGAACCCTGATTCAGAATCTAATTCTGAAAATACTGGTAAAAGATAGATCATCGACGCAAACCCCACTGCTATTGTCGCGACCGCAGCAATTCAACCAGAAGAACCAACAGATCCAGAAGAGGGCGAGCACCTTTTTCATTCACAGATGTGGGTGAAGGGGACCCCATTGCATTTTATTGTTGATAGTGGAAGCCAGAAGAACCTCATCTCAGCAGAGGTCGTCAAACAGTTGGGATTGTCGACAACACCACACCCGCAACCATACAACATTGGGTGGCTTCGCCAAGGACAAGATCTTCGTGTCAGCCAGTAGTGTTGATTGTCATACGACATCCAACCCTTCAAGGATGAGGTATTATGTGATGTTTCCCCACTAGATGTCTGTGATGTTCTCTTGGGCCAGCCATATATGTGGAAATGCCATGCTATCTATGAGTCTCGACCCTGTAGTGTCATTATTACTCTGGGAGGTCGTCTCTACAGGATACCAGAGGTAGTTCCAACTACTGCCCCACCTAAACAGTGCCGCAAGGTAGTATCTCATACCACAAAATTTATCTTCTCCACAATCTGTTCAAAAGGTGAACATAAGGATACTGCAACCACCACAGCTTCGGCCCAAGCACCTTCTATCCAACAGAAGCAGGTCGAAAAGGTTGCATCAAAGCACAAAGATTCCTTCTGCACACAGTCATCTCATGTAGCCAGAATGGTTAAAAAGTTCCAAACCTTCCAACCAAAGGTTCATGATAGCCTTCAACAAGCTAAGCAATGCCACTTCTCCAGCAAGGCAAGCAGATCACCAAGATTCAGATTCAACAATCGCTTTCCCCTTTCCCCCGGGAACTCAACGCAATGGAGACCATTGCTTACTAAGGAGGGAGTATTGGTCCAGGTCAATATTGGTGGCCACCCATCTTCTCCAACTAGCCCAAAACATGTTTCTGACAATTTTGGTAATTTACTATTTTTAGCAGTTTTAACTTCTGGGGCCATTTTGAGGCCCTAAACGATGTTTTTTGAGAAAACAGGGAGAAACATGGATCATAGATCGATGTTGCTCACCCAAAAGTTGTAGTTCTCGGATAGATCTTTCCAACGAGCTATTGAGCGCCCCAAACGGAGATCGTATGCAAAAGTTACGCCCCTGGGAAGTTGACGTATCAACTACCCCCATCGAGGCCCACAAACCTTTTGGCTTTTCATCTTCCAGGGTTAGGGTTTTGGATTTTACTTATGTTAAAAAGGCCCTTAGAGCCTCATTGTAATGATCATATTCTCATGGATGCGAGTAGCTGTCACATCTCTTCTCAGAGATAAGCTACCACCATTCTAGCAAGTCTTTCGCTCTGTATTTTACAATCTTTGTACATTTATTTCATTAATAGAAATCGTGTATTACTGTATATCTGTGACTCTTGTTATTTCCACTATATCTTTGTTATATTGTTGTCTCTCTTGCAATATCTCTAAATATTCATGTGTTATATCTCCGCTCTCATTTCGTGCCGAAAATAATCCGGATCATCCACAGTCGTACAACATCGGGTAGCTCAACAAAGGACGATATCTCCACGTCAGCCAACAGTTTCTCCTTCACTATGGAATAAATCCCTTCAAGGATGAGGTATTGTGTGATGTTTCCCCACTTGAATTTTGTGATGTTCTTTTAGGCCAACCATATATGTGGAAACATCATGCAGTATATGAGTTTAAACCTCGTAGTGTCATTGTTACTGTGAGCAAACAATTGTATAGGATGATCCTAAAGGTAGCTCCACCTACCACAATTTATTTAGTCTCAACTAAGCAATGCAGGAAGGTCATCTCCCAGACTAGGAAATTTTTCATTTTCATGATTCTCTCTCAGAATTAACAAACGATTACTACCACATCCATGGCCTCTACACATGAGATCTTCACCTTACCTACCGGGTTGCCTCTGCACTATCAGGTCAAGCATTCAATTGAGATAACTCATGGAAAAAAATTTCATAATATTGGTCCATTATATCGACACTCTCTCCTGGAAAATGAGGAAATCAAGTGCTAGATCCAAGAGCTACTCCAAAAAGGGCGCATTTGATCAATCTCCTCACCCTGTGGAAGCCCAATTGTGCTCGTACAAAAGAAAGATGAGACCTGGTGACTTTGTATTGATTATAGAGCTATGAAAAAAATCACTATTAGGAATTAGTACCCAATTCCTAGAATTGATGACTTTCTCAACTAGCTCAAGGGGGGCCAAGTACTTTAGTAAGATTGATCTAAAGTACAACTACCACTAGGTCCCCATAGAATAGACTGATATATGGAAGACTGCTTTCAAGTCTAAAGAAGGTATTTTCGAGTGGTTGGTCATGTCATTTGGCTTGATGAATGCCCCAAACACCTTCATGAGGTTGATGGATGACATCTTGTGGCCCATCACCAATTTATTTGTGGTTGTATGACATCCTCATCTTGAACAAGAGTTGGGTAGAACACTAGCAACACATTCAACAGGTCCTCCACACTCTACATCAACACAAGTTATTTTCTAACTTAGAGAAATGATCCTTCGGCATGAACAAGGTCCAATACCTTGGATTCATTGTAGATGCACATGGTGTGCATGTCTATCCAGCCAAGATCCAAGTCATCCGTGACTAGCCAGCCCCAACAACACTCATCGAGCTTCGAAGCTTCTTAGGCCTCACCAACTTCTATCATAGATTTGTATTGTGGTTCTCCCATATCACATGGGATCTCAGCCAAGTGATCAATGGTGCTTGCAAAGCCAAATTTGTGTTGGGAATATCACAACAGAAAGATTTTGATGATCTGAAACATTTCTTATGCTTAGCCTCGGTGCTTGCCTTACCTGATCTGCAACAACAATTTGAGATCGACATTGATGCTTCTGATTATGGTGTTGGTGCCATTCTCACTCAACAAATTCATTCAATGGCCTATCATAGTGAGACACTCTCATATGTCATCCATAAGTACCCCACTTATGACAAAGAAATGTATTCCATCGTACAAGCTTACCGCCAATGGAATAATTACATTCTATGGAAGGAGAAAGTCATCCATAGGGATCACAAACCTCTACAATTCGTGCAGACATAAGGAGAAACACAGAATGACCTCCATCAAATGTGGTCCACATACTTGCAATAGTTTCACCTCAACATTAAGTATAATAAAGGGAGCACCAATCCCGTCGCTATCTACCTAAGTCGACATCCAATTGCAGCATTAACCATGTTGCTCGACTCTTGTGGGAATGAGAGCTCCAGGCTCTCCCAACTATATGACAAGAATCTTGACTTCGCTACAACTTACCAGATGTTGGGAACAGGCACAGATGTTGTTGACTTCCATCTCCAAGATGGACTATTATTCCATCTGGGTCATCGCTGCGTTCCTTCAAGTGAGTGTGTGAATCTGATTTCAGAATCCTACTACATTCATGTGGCAAGACACTTTAGCATGGAGAAGACGGTGGAAATACTACACAAGTATTTCTATTGGATGAATCTTCAACTGGATGTTAGTAAGTATTTTAGATCTTGCACTACATGTTCCATTACCAAGCCAACCATTAAAAAACAAGAACTGTACACCCCTTTTCCTACTCTTGACGGGCCCTGGGAATCCATCTCGATGGACTACATGTCAGGTCTCCACTCCACCAAGTATGGAAATGATTGTGTATTCATGGTTCTTGATCGATTCTCTAAGATGGAAATTATGATTTCCTAGGAGAAGAGTATCACAGTCAAGGACACTGCCAAGCTCTTCTTCGAGCGTGTATGGGTACACTTCAAACTACCATAGACCATCATATCAGATTGGGACAACAGATTCTTGAGCACCTTCTGGTTGAGTCTCTGGTCGTTGTTGGAAACCAAGATGACCAAATCCATCGCCTTCCAGCCTCAAACTAATGGATATATAGAGGTCGTTAATAAGATGATCCTGCATCTCTTGTGCATGTAAAACTCCAAGCATCCCTGCACATGGAATTCAAGACTTCCTTATGTCCAACACATCTACAACCGAGCACTCCATAGCTCGACCGACCACAACCCTTTTCAGGTGGGCTTGGGTTTTCAACCATTGGGCCCCATTGATGTAGGACTACCCCTTGCATCCGCACATGCAGAATCTTCCCATGCTCAATCTGAGCCTGACAAGGCAACCAGATTCATTGAATGGATTCAAAAAATCTGCCAACATGTCCATGATATTTTGCAGAAAGCCAATGCCAAGTATAAGTAGTGTCATGATCAACATCAGGTTCCCCACAAGTTTCAGGTGGGCGACAAGGTTTGGTTTCATTTGCAGAAAGAGCACCTTACAGGACCCCATCGGAAGATGCGACCACTTCACTATAGACCTTACATAATTACCAAGGTTTTGGGAAACATATCCAAGAGGATCTCCACACAAATAATTAACTTCATGGAAAAAATCATTAAACTTTGCACACCATGGAGAAAAATTCATTTAAATGCTAATTAATGATAAGTGGCAAAGAATAATTAATTAATCATGAATGATTTAATTGTAATAAATGATTAATACTTGAAGTGAGTTGGAAAATCTCGCGTATTATTCATTTAATTGTAAAAATGGTAAATCAATTGTGAGAATCCAACTCACAAATTAGTTTCCTAAATTTAAGGGGGAAAAAGAGGAATACTTGGAGTGAGTGGAAATCTCACGTATTAATTGTAAAAATGGGAAATTAATTTTATGTGAGAATCCAACTCACCAATTAGTTTCTTAATTTTAAGAGGGAATTAGTTTCCTAGTCTTAAGGAAGAAGTTAAGGGTCTTATGAGTTGGCTTGGACTCTTCCTCACTTTATTACAAGTTGATTCCTAGTCTCAAGGAGGAAGTTAAGGGTCTTTGTCATTTTTGTCCTTGGGTAGGTACTAGATCCTAAATTCATGGACCTTGTATTTTGGATTATGGAGCTAGGAAAACTTATTTAAACCCCTTTATTGAGAGGATTTGGGGAGGCCCTTTGAGGCTCTTTTGGAGATCTCTTTGAGGAGAGAGTCAAGCAATCATGCTTGTAATTTGTAAGCCCCTTAATTGGGAGAGTTAAGCCCTTTATTGGGAGAGTATGTGAGCCCCTACACTGGGAGAGCCTTGTTGCCCCTTCATTTGGGAGAATATGTAGCCCTTTTCTGTAAAGGAGAACCAACCCCACATTGGGAGAAGCAATGGCAAGCGATTTGTATTCCAAGCGAACATGGAGATGTATCTAGAATGTTTTGGTGAACTCCGTTAACAACTCGGTAATCTCTTCCTCTTATGTGATTATCTCATGTTTCTTATGAATATATTTATTTCCGCAATTATGATTATTAAATGTGTATTGTAATGGATTATGAGACTAACAACTCATGCACCAAGTTTATATTCAATTTGGATACAAGCCTTTTCGTAAGCACATATGTTCACCTTTAATTCAATCAAGTTCAATTAAAACGATATTATAAACAATCCTTTCATTAAGTGAACCTAGAACCTGATCAATTTTGGTATCAAGTTCACCCCAGATCCAGATCATAAACAATGCTTTTGAGTTAAGTATTCCGCCCTTCCTTGGATTACACCCAATATTCAATGTGGACTTCCTTCGATCATATTTCCCACCACTACTGGACACATCAGAGGTGGAAAAGAAACTGACACCTACAGATCTCAAACATAACTGCATGGAACAGGAAACCATTGATAGGATCATGGACACGCAGGTTAATGACACCCACCAATAGAAGATCCAACTCTATCAGGTTGTCAAAGCAGGGCAACTACTACACTAAGGCAATTGGGTCACCAAGCGTCAAGTTCAACATAATTTTCTCCATTTGATGGGGGAAATCAACACAATGGAGACCATTTCTTCCTAAGGGGGGACGGGCGATCCAGGTGGACATCGATGGCCGACCACCTATTCCACTGACTCAACATACAGTTTCAATTTTGGTTGTTTTTCTACCGTTTTTTAGGTCTCAAACTTCTGGGGGCGTTTTGAGGCCCCAACCGACGTTTTTTTTACATGGGAACACCCTATAGATGCTTGTTTGCATGTATTGTGATACTTTGAATGTGTACTCCTTGGCTAGACCTTTCTGACTAGGTTTTAAGTGCACCAAACAAAGATCGTATGCAAAAGTTATGCCCTAAGGAAGTTGACGTATCAACTACCCCCATCGGGGCCCACAAACCTTTTGGAATTTCATCTTTAGGGGTTAGGGTTTTGTATGTTTAGGGTTTTATCATTTATGCTTTATGTTAAAAAATCCTTGGGAGCCTCATTGTAATCATCTTCTTTCAAATGCACGTAGTCGTCGCATCTCTTCTCAAAGATAAGCTACCACCATTCTAGCGAGTTTATTTCACTCTGAATTTTCTTTTACAATCTCTGCATATTTCAGTCTTTAATATAAATTGAGTATTGATGTATCTCTGTGTTTCTGTCTTATTTTTGTGTTTCACTTCGTTCCCTCAAAAATATGGATCATAGTGACTGGTGATAGTTCAAGGGTTGTGGGATTTTGGACCTCAGTTACTCAAGCTAAGGAATTAGGTTGGAGGAGAGTCCTCCTTTCCCCTTGTTTTTCCCATGCTTGGTTGTAAATTGTTGATATTGTTGAAGCTTGGTTGGACCTCTTCTTCTCTCTTTTTCTAAGTCAAATTTCAATTAATATATTCTCGTTAATATTCATGTGTCTCTTAATTTATGGAGTATTTAGTTATTTACTTATCTTTAAGTGGGTTTATTGCACCTATTGATTAATACATGGAGCAATCATCTTTCTCGTTAATAATTCCTAATAATGTCGAGGTTAGTTGCTGCTATCAAATCATGAAATTGGTGGTGTATTATATGCCCCTTGGTTAATAGAAATCCTATGTAAATTTAATTAATAAAAACCAAAGTAGAATTTTATTATAACTCAATTCTATTTGCTTAAATTGAAATATAAATTCCAGTTATGTATTTTTCTTCAATTAAATAAATTTTGACTCAATTAAATAAATTTAACATTTGAATTTTAAATAAATTATTACTCAACTTCTTAAATTAAAAAAATAAAATAAAATAATTGTCCGTTGCTTAAAAAACTAACTCTACCTAAAATTAAGGAGTAATTTTATTTTATAAAAAGAATCACACTACTCCGAAGAAGGGATTTGTTATGTGATACAATGTGTATTATGTACTATGCAACGTGATTACTTAACCATGGTTTAGGGTTGAGGAATTAATGGCTTTCATTTTGCCACCACAAAGCACCATGAAAAATGCATAATGTGTCGCTTATCTACTTTGTTGGCATGCTTGTGAGTAATGAGGGTTTTCATATCGTGTTACTGTGTAAGACCAGTGTAATCTAGGTGGACATTGGTGGCCGCCCTCCTATTCCACTGGCTCAACATATAGTTTCCATTTTGGCAGTTTTTCTATTGTTTTTCGGGTCCTAAACTTTCAAGGTCATTTTGAGGCCCTAAACAATGTTTGTTTGACGTGGAAACACCCAATAGGTGCGTATTGGCAGGTATAGGGATGTACAAAATGTGTACTCCTCGGCTAGACCTTTCCTATGAGGTATCAAGTACCCCAAACGGATATCATATGCAAAATTTACACCCTATGGAAGTTGATGTATCAACTACCCTCATCGGGGCCCATAAACCTTTTGGTGTTTCATCTTCATGGGTTAGGGTTTTCGATATTTATGGTTTTCTCATTTATTCTTTATGTTAAAAAGGCCTTGGGATCCTCATTATAGTCATCTTCTTGTGAATGCATGTAGTTCTCACATTTCTTTTCAGATATAAGCTACCACCATTCTAGTGAGTTCATTTCACTTTGTATTTTCTTTTACTATCTCTGCATATTTCAGTTTTTAATATAAATTGAGTATTGTTGTATCTTTGTGTTTTTGTCTTATTTCCCTGTTTCATTTAGTTCCATATAAATATGGATTAGTGTTATTAGAGTGATATGCTCTTTATTGGTTTCTCTATGCATGTCCTCAACAAGGTCATGGTATCAAGCATTGGGACTCAAACCGATCGAACCTTTAGAAGACCGCCCTGACTGACCCAAAAAATATCCCATGGTGGAGGAATAAAGAGACAAGGGAGTAGGAGATATTGTTAAGTTGTTTCTCGGAGAAGTCCTCACAAAACAGAGGAACGAGAAGATGGATTTGTTTGCCCAAATCCTTTGGCAGTTGTCAGCAACAATAAAGGCATCTTCATCAAGCGACCACTTTGGAGGCTCTTCCCCCTTCAAGGTACAAGTTAATTTTGATATTATCACATTTGAAAGTTAGATAGATGCAGAAAAATGGTTAAATCTACTAGAAGTTTATTTCTCTATCCACAATTTTTCCAATAGGGAAAAGATCACCTTTGTGCTCCTTAAGGCGGTCCCCCATCTCAAAAATTGGTGGGACACTTACTATGAGAAAAAATCCACAGAGGAGTCATGAATATTTGGGGCCCAACCCACTTGGGACTCTTTTATGGATGTCATCAAGGAACAATATTACCCAATTGGAAACTACGACGACCAATACAGGAGATGGACCACACTTTGTCAGAAGAGGGACCAAACAATGTCAGAGTTCAAAAATACCTTCCATACCTTGCACACCAAGATGGGTATTAGAGACTTCGAATGGGATCTGGTTCTAAAATATCATGGGGCCCTACGCATGTACATCCAAACAAAAATGGAGTTTAAGGACATCTCTTCGTTGGGAGCCGCATATCGATATGCTATCAAAATCGAGCAAAAATTTAAGTATATGAATAAGAAAAAGTTTGGATCTATGAATACATCGCAACAAAAGTTGGGAAAAGGTATCCCATACACACAAAACAAAGGGCAAAGGAAGAATGGACAATCCTAGGACAACCAGTCTAACCCACAAACAAAGAAGGGTAACGGGAAGACAAAGAAATACACTAGGAAGTGGTGTGAATTCCATAAAATCCCCTGACACAACATCGATGAATGTCACTTGAAGCAGTAATTGGTGGATGATTTTAAAGCATCGGAGTCAGATCTAAGCTCTGAATCTGATTCAAAGCCAGACAAGGAAAAGTGAAACATTGATGCAGAACCCAGTGCCACATTTGCTACCTCCAAGATCCAACCAAATGAACCAGAAGAACTAGAGGAAGGAGAGTACCTTTTTCACTCGTAGATGTGGGTGAAGGGTGTTCTGCTACATTTCATTGTTGATAGAAAAATCCAAAAGAACCTCATTTCAGCAGAGGTTGTGAAGCGGTTAGAGTTGCCGACAACACCACTTCCACAGTTATACAACATCAAATGGCTCAACAAAGGACAAGATCTCCATGTCTGCCAATAGTGTCTCCTGCCCTATGGCATCAATCCCTTCAAGGATGAGGTATTGTGTGAAGTTTCCTCACTTGAATTTTCTGATGTTCTTTTAGGCCAACCATATATGTGGAAATGTCATGCAGTATATGATTTTAGACCTCGTAGTGTCATTGTTACTGTGAGAAAACAATTGTACATAATGATCCCAAAGGTAGCTCCACCTATGGCAATTTCTTTAGTCTCAACTAAGCAGTGCAGGAAGGTCATCTCCCAGACTGGGAAATTTGTCCTTTTCATGATTCACTCTTAGAATGAGCAAAAGGTCACAACCACATCCATGGCCTCTACACAAGGCTCCTCTACACATGACATCTTCACCTAACCTACCGAGTCTCCTCTGCACTATCAGATCAAGAATTCAATTGATATAACTCTTGGAACACCTTTTCATAATGGTCCATTGTATCGATTCTCTCTCCTGGAAAATGAGGAAATCAAGTGCCAAATCTAAGAGCTACTCCAAAAAGGGCACATTCGATCAATCTCCTCACTCTGCGAAAGCCCAATTATGCTCGTATAGAATAAAGACGAGACATGGTGACTTTGTATTGATTATAGAGATCTGAACAAAATCACAATCAGGAATCAGTACCCAATTCCTAGAATTGATGACCTTCTCAATTAGCTCAAGGGGAGGCAAGTATTTTAGTAAGATTGATCTAAAGTACAGCTACCACTAGGTCCCCATAGAATAGACTGATATATGGAAGACCACTTTCAAGTCTAAAGAAGGTATTTTCGAGTGGTTGCTCATGCCATTTGGCTTGATGAATGCCCCAACCACCTTCATGAGGTTGATGGATGACATCTTGTGTCCCTTCAACAATTTCTTTATGGTTGTATGACATCCTCATCTTCAACAAGAGTTGGGTAGAACACAATAAGCACATTCAACAAGTCCTCCACTCTTTACATCAACACAAGTTATATGCTAACTTAGAGAAATGCTCCTTTGGCATGAACAATGTCCAATACCTTGGATACATTGTAGATGAGCATGGTGTGCATGTCTATCCAGCCAAGATCCAAGTCATCCTTGACTGGCCAACCCCAACAACACTCATCGAGCTTCAGAGCTTCTTAGGCCTCACAAACTTCTATCATGGATTTGTATTGGGGTTCTCCCATATCGCATGGGGTCTCATTCAAGTGACCAAGGGTGGTGGAAAATCCAAATTTGTGTGGGGAAGATCACAACATAAATATTTTGATGATATGAAACATTGCTTATGATTAGCCTCGATGCTTGCCTTACCTGATCTGCAACAACCATTTGAGATCATGATCGATGTTTTTGATTATGTTGTTGGTTCCATTCTCACTCAACACATTCATCCAATGGCCTATCATAGTGAGACACTCTCAGATGTCATCCATAAGTACCCCACCTATGAAAAAGAATTGTATTCCATCGTACAAGCCTACTGTCAATGGAAGCATTACATTCTAGGGAAGGAGACAACCATCCATAGGGATCATAGGCCTCTGCAATTCGTGCAGACAAAAGGAAAATTGCATAATGACTTCCATAAAGTGTTTAACATACTTGCAGTAGTTTCACCTCAACATTAAGCATAAGAAAGGGAGCACCAATCACGTCATTGTCTACCTCAGTCGACCTCTAGTTGCAACACTAACCACGTTGCTCGACTCTTGCGGGCATGAGAGCTCCAGGTTGTCCCAACTCTATTACAACAATCCTGACTTCGCTACAACTTACCAGATGTTGGGAACATGCATGACTATTGCCAACTTCCATCTTCAGGATGGATTGTTATGCCATCTGGGTCATCTCTGTGTTCCTTCAAGTGAGTGTGTGAATCTGATTTCAGAAGCCCACTACATTTGTGTGGCAAGACACTTTGGCGTGGAGAAGACATTGGAAATACTACAAAAGTATTTCTATTGGTCGAATCTTCAACTGGATGTTAGTAAGTATATCATATCCTGCACTGCATGTTCCATTACCAAGCCAACCATTAAAAAACAAGGATTGTACAACCTTTTTCCTACTCCTGATGGGCCTTGGGAATCCATTTCGATGGACTACATGTCATGTCTCCCCTCCACCAAGCATGGAAATGATTGTTTATTCATGGTTCTTGATTGATTGTCTAAGATGGCAATTATGATTTCCTATGAGAAGAGTATCACAGTCGAGGCCACTGCCAAGCTCTTCTTTGAGCGTTTATGGGTACACTTCAGACTACCAAAGACCATCATATTAGATTGGGACAACAAATTCTCGAGCACATTCTGGTCGAGCCTTTGGTCATTGTTGGAAACCAAGCTGACCAAATCCACTACCTTCCAGCCTCAAACTAGTGGATAGATAGAGGTCGTCAATAAGATGATCGTGCATCTCTTATGCATGTACAACTCCAAGCATCCATGCACATGGGATGAGAGCCTTCCTTATGTCCAACACATTTACAACCGAGCACTCCATAGCTCGACCAACCACAACCCTTTTCAGGTGGGCTTGGGTTTTCAACCATTGGGCCCCATTGATGTAGCACTGCCCCTTACATCCACACATGAAGAATCTTCCCATGCTCAATCTGAGGCTGACAAGGCCACCAAATTCATTGAATGGATTCAACACATCCACTAACAGGTCCATTATATTTTGCAGAAGGCTAATGTTAAGTACAAGCAGTGCCATGATCAACATCGGGTTCCCTACAAGTTTCAGGTAGGCGATAAGGTTTGGTTGCATTTGCAAAAAGAGCACCTTATAGGACCCCACCGAAAGATGCAGCCACTTCGCTATGGACCTTACATAATCACCAAGGTTATGGGAAACTAATCCAGGAGGATCTCCACACAAAGAATTAACTTCATGGAGAGAATCATTAAACTTTGCACACCATGGAGAAAAATCATTAACTTTCAACGCCATGGAGAAGAATTCATTAAAATGTTAATTAATGATAAGTGGAAAAGAATAATTAATTAATCGTGAATGATTTAATTGTAATAAATGATTAATACTTAAAGTGAGTTGGAAAATCTCACGTATTATTCATTTGATTGTAAAAACGAGAAATCAGTTGTGAGAATCCAACTAACATATTAGTTTCCTAATTTTAAGGGGAAAACAGAGGAATACTTGAAGTGAGTGGAAATCTCACGTATTATTTGTAAAAATGGGAAATAATTTTTATGTGAGAATCCAACTGACAAATTAGTTTCCTAATTTTAAGAGGGAATTAGTTTCCTAGTCTTAAGGAGGAAGTTAAGGGTCTTATGAGTTGGCTTGGACTCTTCCTCACTTTATTACAAGTGGATTCCTAGTCTCAAGGAGGAAGTTAAGGGTCTTTGTCATTTTTGTCCTTGGGTAGGTACTAGATCCTAAATTCATGGATCTTTTCTTTTGGATTATGGAGCTAGGGAACCTTATTTAAACCCCTTTATTGAGAGCATTTTGGGAGGCCCTTTGAGGCTCTTTTGGAGAGCTCTTTGAGGAGAGAGTCAAGCAATCATGCTTGTAATTTGTAAGCCCCTTAATTGGGAGAGTTGAGCCCTTTATTGGGAGAGTATGTGAGCCCCTACATTGGGAGAGTCTTGTTTCCCCTTCATTTGGGAGAAGATGTAGCCTTTTTTTGTAAAGGAGAACCAACCCCACATTGGGAGAAGCAATGGCAAGTGATTTGTATTCCAGGCGGATCTCAAGACGTAGCCAGAAGGTTCTGTTGAACTCCGTTAACAACTCGATGATCTCTTCATCTTATGTGATTGTTTAATGTTTCTTATGCATATATTTATTTATGCAATTATGATTATTAAATGCATATTGTAATGGATTATGAGACTAACAACTCATGCACCAAGTTTATATTCAGTTTGGATACAAGCCTTTTCATAAGCACATATGTTCACCTTTAATGCAATCAAGTTCAATTAAAACGATCTTATAAATGATCCTTTCATTAAGTGAAGCTAGAACCCAATCAATTTTGGTATCAAGTTCACCCCATATCTAGATCATAAACAATGATTTTGAGTTAAGTATTCCCCCCTTCCTTAGATTACACCCAGTATCCAATGTGCACCTCCTTCGATCATATTTTCCACCACTATTGGACACATTAGATGTGGAAAAGCAACTGACACCTACAGAGCTCAACCCTAACTACATGGAACAAGAAACCATTTATCGGATCATGGACATCCAGGTTAAGGGCACCCACCAATAGAATATCCAACTCTATTGAGTTGTCAAAGTAGGGCAACTACTGCACCAAGGAAATTGGGTCAACAAACATCAAGTTCAACAGAAGTTTCCCCATTTGATGGGGGAAATCAATGCAATGGAGACCATTGCTTCCTAAGGGGGGAGGAGTGATCCAGGTGGACATCGGTGTCCTCCCACCTATTCCACTGGCTCAACATATAGTTTCAATTTTGGTTGTTGTTCTACCGTTTTTTGGGTCCCAAACTTCCAGGGTCGTTTTGAGGCCCTAACCGACGTTTTTTGACATGGGAACACCCTACAAATGCTTGTTGGTATGTATAGGGCTATTCAGACTATGTACTCCTTGGCTAGACCTTTCCGACTAGGTATCAAGTGCCCCAAACAGAGATCGTATGCAAAAGTTACGCCCTAAGGAAGTTGACATATCAACTACCCCCATTGGGGCCCACAATCCTTTTGGCATTTCATCTTCATGGGTTAGGGTTTTGGATGTTTAGGGTTTTCTCATTTATGTTTTATGTTAAAAAATCCTTGGGAGCCTCATTGTAATCATCTTCTTGCAAATGCACGTAGCCGTCACATCTCTTCTCAGAGATAAGCTACCACCATTCTAGCGAGTTCATTTCACTCTGTATTTTCTTTTACACTCTCTTCATATTTCAGTCTTTAATAGAAATTGAGTATTGATGTATCTCTGTGTTTATGTCTTATTTATGTGTTTCATTTTGTTCCCTCATAAATCTGGGTCATAGTGACTGGTGATAGTTCGAGGGTTATGGGATTGGGGACCTTAGTTACTCAAGCTAAGGAATTAGGCTGGGAGGAGAGTCATCCTTTCCCCTCATTTTTCTCATGCTTGTTTGTAAATTGTTGATATTGTTGAAGCTTAGTTGGACCTCTTCTTCTTCCTTTTTGTAAGTCAAATTTCAATTGCTATATTCTCGCTAATATTCATGTTTCTCTTCATTTATGGAGTATTTAGTTATTTATTTATCTTTATGCAATACATAATGTTGGGTTCATTACACCTATTGATTAATACATGGAGTAATCATCTTGGTCGTTAATAACTCCTAATAATGTCAAGGTTAGTTATTGTTATCAAATCATAAAATTGGTGGAGTATTATATGTCTCTTAGTTAGTAGATATCCTATGTAAATTTAATTAATAAAAACCAAAGTAAAATTTTATTATTATAATAATAATAATTTATTTTTAAGGTCACCACACCAACTCAATTTTTTTTTCTTAAATTAAAATATAAATTATAGTTATGTATTTTTCTTCATTTAAATAAATTTTGACTCAATTAAATAAATTTAACATTTGAATTTAAAAAAAATTATTAGTCAACTTCTTAAATTTAAAAAATAAAAATAAAAAAAAGTGTCCATTGCTTAAAAAACTAACTCTGCCTAAAATTAAGGAGTAATTTTATTTTATAAAAAAAATAACACTACTATGAAGAAGGGATTTTTGCTATGATACAATGTATATTATGTACTATGGAACATGATTAGTTAACCATGGTTTAGGGTTGAGGAATTAATGGCTTCCATTTTGCCACCACAAAGCACCATGAAAAATGCATAATGTGTCGCTTATCTACTTTGTTGGTCTTCTATTTTTAGAGAAGCCAAAATCACAAATCCATTAGTGGTGTTGCTTGCCTTAAAATTTCACATATATCATTGTAGAATTTTATTCCCTTATCCAAAGTCGCCATCCATAGGGGACAACTAGATATACGTCGAGGTACACGTAGGGTTGAGAGCACTTGTCATTTCCTTTGGTGGGTAGATTAGACAACTACGTTTGAACGTATTCACAACTATTCAAAATCGCTTAAGAGAATAGAAGATACAAGTTATCTCTTGACATCATGTACAAGGTTTGACAAAGGGGAAATCGTTATCTTTTGACATCTTGCATCGTTATAGTACACATGGACAAACCAAAAAGGACCACAAGGTGAGGGCCACCTTGGCTAGGAGGGCAAGATAAATCCTTACTTTTCTAAAATGAACCTTGGAAATAGAGAAATGTCCTTACTTATCATGACAATGATAATGGCATCTTGAGATTGTTGTTTGAGATTGTTGTTTGAAATTGTTTTTATATTGTAAAATATGTTATAATTTAATTGTCAATTGGTAGTGAGGATAGTTATCATTATTATATATGAATGTGTGTTAACTCATTACCGTTATTCAAGGAAAACTACACCACTTGAAATGTTTTGTCGGTGGTTTGCAAGGAAACAAACTTTCACTTTTTCTAGATGTTTTTGGCTCTTGGGTTCTTAACTTGTTTCTTTACGTCTGAGGAAGATGAGCTCTTACCCATTAGAAGTAGTTTTAGGTCTTACTCTAGGACCAAAAAGTGGTTTTAAGCCTAAATAGTATTTACAAGAAAGGTAGTATCCCTTGTGGTCATTGGTGATGCTACCTACAGTGGGGTCATGGGATTTATAGTAATGTCTAGCTTTAGTCCCATACATAAGACGGGAGGGGAAGAAATCAAGGGTTGGGTCTCGAAAGAAAGGGATTTCTTTTTTTCTCTGCTCAAGGCCTTAGTGAAACTTGATTAACGATGAGTTATAAATCAAATGAATCGGAGTCATCTAGATTAGATAGGTTGACAAGGAAATTCTACACCATGGAAAGAAAGAATAACTAGTAGCGCATCATGGATGGAGATCGAAGGCATAGGTGGATTCCTCCCAACGACTCTCTATCTCTAATGAATGGACATACACTATTAGCATGAATCAACTTTTCATTTTGTGTTATTTTGTTATTCATACAAAGTAAAGATGGGTTTTTCTGGTACTAGAAATCAACTATTAAGAATCGATTTAGTACGTCTTCCCACTTCTCATTTTACAGTCAAGGACTCCTTTATGTATTAAAGATCGTACCAAAGACAAGGATAGAAGAACCGCGCCATTTCCTTTAAGAATAAGGTAGGAAATGACAAGGAGATAGAAAAAAGATATCCCCCAACTTTACTAGCATGTATCATGCCAATTTTTTTTTAGGAATCCACTAAAATCCCTTTAACTTAAAATGGTTGGTTGATGATTCGTATTACAACTCTTCTTTAATTATCTTTAACACTTAACCAAAAAAAAAAGGAAAGAAATGACTTTCTATATATTTCCCTCCCCTCAAATCAAACACTCAACCAAAGGAACTCAAATCAAACACTCAACCAAAGAAAGAGGAAGGAATGGCTTTCTATATATTTCCCTACCCTCAATCAATGCCCCTTGCTTTGCAAATCATCTTCTTGTTACTTAACTTATGTTATGAAGTATTCTACTAAACTAAGGAGAAATCGGGGCTAAGAATATTCTATCCTAGTTGGAGTGTAATTTCTTTCCTACAAGAACTTAGAAATGTAGTTATAGTTGCAGTTTAATTTCTTTCCTACAAATGTAGTTGAACTTAGAAATGTAGTTATAGTTGCAGTTTAATTTCTTTCCTACAAGAACTTAGAAATGTAGTTATATTGAAACATATTTATAATTTTTTATTATAAATAAAATAATTATATTATAAATAGAAAATATCTATTTTTTTATATAATGTTTAACATTTTAATTGTAAAATTCAAACTTTGATAAATATTTAATTTTTTATCTTTTATTTGAATCTTTAGTTACAATTTTATAGGGCAAGCGATTTAAAATTAGCTTAATTGTTTTATAATATTGAAAAAAAAAATTTCTTTCAAATCTCATCATTGATATTTTAAAGTTTTTTTTTTCTTTTTGCTTTTTCTTATTATCTATTTAATAAATCTCATTATTAATATTTTAAAGATTTTTTTTTATTATCTATTTAATCAAATCTCATTATTGATATTTTAAAGCTTTTTGTTTTTTTCTTAATTAATTTAAAATTAATAAAATTTTAAAAATCAATATTTATATTACATCAATGGACTTAGTCAAAGATACTTGTTTATTTCTATGTAATAACTTATCTAGCTCATTATCAAGTGAAGTTTGGTCTAACTTTGTCATTATCCCATTATTTTCTGTAAAAGGGAAGGATTAATATCCTCTCACAAGGACCCCGTATGGGGTGACAGCTGGAGAACGAGGGCCACCTGGCTGTGATTTAAGTCGGGGTTTAAATGAGGATAGCCCTCCCCTTAATGCTTGCATTACGAATGCAGGCTTACCATAATCGCACTGCAATGGGAGGACGCCTCGAGGGAGTGAGCATTTACGAGCTCGGTGGGTGCAAAGCTAAAGGCGGGTATGGGGGTATTCGGTCGGCTTATGGGATTTTTTTCGCTTCGATCCTGGACCTGCTCTGTGTCTGGCGAATTCCAGTTGGTAATCAAGCTTTTAACGGGTATCAGTTTGTGTGTATCGCTGGCAGAGTGCCTGGCAGCATGCCAAGACAACGAGGTGTGCCACGACGAGGTTCCGCTTGGTATGCCCGTAAGGAGCAGCGCAAGCGCAGGGGGCAGCTAGAGCGAGCTCTGGTTATGGCCACCTCTATACTAAGACAGAGAGCTCGAGCCGAGGAAAAAGCTCTGCTTTCTACCATTGCTGAGGA
>ML802335.1:117847-144290 GCA_009831015.1 Picea engelmannii
GTTTTGGACATGTACAAATGCTGGTTTCCGGTCTCCGGCAGCATTCTGAACGACTAAACTCTTGACCATGTATACTCTGTTACAGTTTTTGGTTAATATATTATAGCAGGGCCTGCCCTTTTTTATTTAAAAAAAAAAAATATCCTCTCACAAGGAGGGATTTTCTTTAAAAGGGAAGGATTAATATCTTCTCAGAAGGAGGGATTGTTTAGGGATTTTTATTTTCTCTTGATAAATGTTTGTAATTTTAAAATATTGATTAAAAAAATTGTATCACAAGGAGGGAGGAGGGATTGTTTAAGGATTTTTATTTTCTCTTGATAAATCTTTATAATTTTAAAATATTGATTAAAAAAATTGTAAATTTGTTTTATTTTATTTAAAAAAAAAATTATACATTTTATTAAAAATTATAATATTATAATTTTAAAATATTGATTAAAAAAATTGTGAATTTGTTTTATTTTATTTTAAAAAAATTTATACATTTTATTAAAAATTATAATATTGTTTTCACTTAAAATAATTTTAAAAGATTTTATGCATTTTATTAAAAATTATAATATTGTTTTCACTTAAAATAATTTGATTTTATAAAAATCTAAGTAAATATTTATTTAAAAATAAAATTTATTTATTAAAATATATATATATATATATATATAAGAATGAACATGTCATGCCCACAGGGGTTTGGTTTAGTGGCCAACGAACGTACTGTTAAGGCGTTTATGCTGTTACGCAGGTCATGAGTTCAAACCTCGATTTATCCGAAGGCGTGCTTGCGGGCTGTGTGATTCTCCCTAGGGTTATAAGGTAGCCGACAGGATTCGACCCCGTGTCACGCGAGTACAATATTGTCGTCGTTGTCGATTCCTCCAGTCATAAAAAATAATAATAATAATAATAATAATAATGTCCTTAAATGCTACACAGTATACAAAACTTGATATTATAAAGTATGTAAAACTTTGTTAAGAAAAATAATCCTTCTTGGTGGATTCCTCCACACACTCCCATACTTTCTAAATACAAAATTCAATAAATTAGAAAACTTTGATGAAGGGGTTGAGGTTGAAGCATCTCTCATGCATGCCAACAACTCAACACTCTATCTCAAGTTGATGATGTGAATGAAACTTTATCCACACAAGCAATGCCAACCACAATTAAACCATGAGAGTGTTTCTGATGCCATGATTAGCTAATAAGTTGTCCTTGCTACACAAAGGCTAGTGTTCAAATAGAATTGTAGAAAATCAGTGTTGTGGAATTGAGTAACTATTGTCATGGAAGATATGCAAAATCTTCATGGACCTGAAGCATATATCAGGAGCAAGAATCAAATGGAGACCAAATCTAATGGAAGGGAAAATGTTGAAATTCCTCCAAACATGGTAGGGACCATGAAAATTTTGAGAGAAGAACTTTAGAGTTACAAGGAAAATTATGATAAGGTAGTCAATGCTTAGGAGGAAGAAAATAAATTAAATGATACCCTATTGTAGAATTTGATAGAAATCCAAAGGAAAATGCATCAAATATAGGTTTCAAGTAATGTTGATTTGAGTCACTTAAACAAAAGGTCTCAAAGTACCAAAGGATCAGATCTCCAATGATGGGACATATACACCATTTGAATTATATGACCAAGAAACAACAATATTTGAAGATTCAATTAGCAAGAGTTCAAAATATTATTCTCATAGGCAAAGGAAGAAAAGGCATTCCAAACACTACTTACAGGAGGAATTTAGAAAAGTCAAACCACCTACTTTTGATGGTGAGGTGAAATCTGGGCAAGAAATTGAGGCTTGACTTATTGGGATATGAAAATATGTCCAAGTACATGATTACTATGAAAATATGAAGGCCATAATTTGAATGTAAACCAAGTATTTGATGGGACCATTCTAGATAGGTGAAGAAAATCGGTGAGAGAAAAAATACTTTGAAGTAGTTTAAAAGGAACTTTCAATGGAAATGTCTTTCAAATAAATATTATGACAACAAGGTCAAAGAATTTTATGATTTGAAGTTGGGTTAGATGACTTCGAATGAGTACGCAAATAAATTCTCAAAGTTTGTACCACCCCATTTTGACCTAGGTAGCTAAACTGCATTATAACCTAATTCCATTTCCTTGCTTATTATTTGTTGAACATTGTTAGATAAATGACACTTCAGTGTATGGACATGTGGACCTATCATGGTGGGTTAGCTTGAGTGGATGAGTGTTGTGGTTATAGTGCAAGAGGTATTTGGGTCAATTCCTTGACCCACTATATTGTAGAGTTTGTTGGGCCTCACTTGATGTCCCCATCCAGTTAGACCCCGTAATCAGGGCCAAGGGTTTACCTTGTTTACCATCTGTGAATCATGGAGAAGTACTATGAAGGTTTTCCGCCAGGATTTCCTTGGAAAAAAAATATGGACATATGGACCTACATATATGTGAATACTATGAATAATTGATGTTTATGTTATTAATGATGGATGTTATGTAGTTTGTTTTAGCAAGCAAGTTTTAATTGAAGGAATTTGGTACATGGATATTGGTTTGAATGATATGTTTTAACACAATTAGTAACATGCACATGATGAACTAGATGATTTAATTGATTCATCAATGAGTACCGTGTTAATCACATGTCAATACTTTTATGGTTATGCATGATCTTGTGTTGCAAACTAACCTACAGGTTGAATTGGCTATGTGATATCCATAGAAGTGTGAAATTAAAGTGGTCGATGTCGTGGACATCAAATGAAAAATAATGTGCTAAAAAGAATCATTATATTATTTTTACATTGGTTCAAATGCATTGCTATGATAATGGGTAAGTGCATGTTTTTCAAGTAGCACGACTGTCTAAACTAGATATTCGATGACAAAGCACCCATATTAGCAGTGCCATAGTATGGTCAATGATAGGGTGTTGACCCTAGTTCTATCAAGAGGGGTGGAGGTATTTCCCACCATTTATCCTCTGAAACCTGGAGTCATGGGAGAGTTTTGTTAAGCCACGCTCCCATAGACGTGTGATTTCAACTTCCAGTTGTCTTCTATGGAAGCTTGGTCAAATTAGTTGTTACTGTCATTTACGGGTTCTATCTAGAGTTAGGTCAATGTAGTTTCAACGCTCCAATATAGTCCAACAGAGGAAGGATAGGATCTGGAAGATGTAATTAAGTTAGGGAGGAAGGGTGATTCAGTGTAGTTGAGAGTGTTGTTGAGTTTGTTTTTTTAATAGAGATAGAATTGGTTTTTTATTAAAAAAAGAGGTCCCTACATAACTGCAACATCTATCAAAAAAGACAAGTTGACCTAGTAGAGTATTAAAGGAATTTATATGCTCCATCATAGAGTTGTCATCATCCATCCTAAGATGATACAACTTCTCTCAGAGAAACAACTTGTTTACTAGGGGATTTGAGTGATACAAATTCCCCAAGTTATCCCATAGCTTCTTTGCATTAGCTTCACCAAAGACATTCAACAACACCAAATTTGAGAGGCAAAGTCGAATCGTACTTCTTGCATTTATTTCTAGCTTTTCCCAATCTTCTTTCGAAATTATAGTAGGTTTTGTACTTGGATCCACAACAACCCATTGTTCTTTATCTTTAGCTTCGATAAATTGAATCTCTAACTATTAAACATCTCTATTTCTATTCTTTAACTGCTCACAATTTTTCTTTTGCATAAGATGCATTGTGCAAAGCTCCCACTCAAGTACAAGTTTATTGCAAACCCAAGATACCATTGTTCTTCGTAGAATGAGCTAAACCTTAACAAAAAAGGCACCCCCATGAAGCCAATAGCCTTGCTCCAATACAAAATGAATATTTTGATAAACCTATTCAATAAAAACAATACTAATAGAATCTAAAACATAAGAATGATAACGACACACACACATACAATACACAAAGATTTAACCTAGAAATCCTTAACCAAGAAAACCAACCTAATTAAGAGTTGCACCTCTATCTATCTCATTGTATTTGCTTCACCTTTCACAATATAATATTTAGGTATTTAGCAACACCCACCCTTAATCGATTAGTATGGATTAGATTACAACCATAATCCATTAACCGAGAGTAATTACAATGGGCCAAAACCATTGGCTGAAATAATACATAACAAACCAAAAACAAAACTCGAGGGCCCACTAGCCCTCACAACTAGGGGGTGGGTCCCCATCGAACCTTGATTGGGATGTGAAAAAGTCTCCCTGTAAAGGATAAAACACATATCCAACACAAGTGAGGAGAATGGATGACATAGGTAGGAAGTTTCACAAGGAAGTGAGTGGAGTAATAAGGCAAAACTTTATGAATAGTTTTCACATGCCTTGAAGTGCCCAAGATATAAAAGATATCAATAGCAAGCTGAAAGAAGGGTGTGAAATGTATCCCGATGCGAATTTTGATTTGTAGTTGTTAATTTAATTGATGGGGAAAAGGGATTAATTGGACAAAAGAAACTACCTTAAGGAAATTAGAACAATCCCCAATCTGAGAGGAAAATGGTGGATAAACAACCCTCAAAAACAGGTGAAAAACGTTTACAAGGCTTTGTTAAAATCTGTGAATGTTGAAGATTAAACAAAATATTTGTGGGGCATGTTGACCCTAGTAAAAAATGGCAGAAGTAAATGTGGGGACACTATGTTTTCTATCGAGCACAAAAATATAATTATTGCATGTAGATAAATTGTAAATGGTGTATGGAGATAAATTATTATTGGGCATCTGAAAAAATCATAGCGAACACTCTTGCATACTAACTTTTTCTAGAGATGTAAACAACACTTGGATTATTATCCCCTAGAGTGTTATTAAACCACATTTCAAATTCACAAAGAATTATTCCTCAATCTATGGATCTAATTACCTTGTTGCAAATTTAATAAATGGACACACGTAGACAAAACAGTTATGCCAAGGTTTCGTGAGGGAGGTCATTGATCAATAATTGTTGATCCTAGGTAAATATATCCCTTAAATAAGACCAATTCCATCTAAATTATGGCCATTTTGGGAGTAACCAACAATGATGGCATTCCATGACCCAACATCTCATTTACACATTATTTTAAACATCTTATTAACACCCCCACATTTGGCATGCATGTCTACAAATGCATTTCCTGTGACAACATCTAATTTAAATGCACCTCTTATTACATTACCATCACTTTTAAAACCTTGTTCTAGAGCCAATAAATGTGCACACACAAGGAAAACACAAACCATGGTGATTTAATCAAGTTTTATGCCTCGAACTTGCATTTTGTTGAAGAATTTCAAGGATTCATGGGATGGCCAATTTGGGAATAAACAACAATGAATGCATTCCATGACACAACAATTTGGTTAGGCATTATTTTAAACAATTTGTGGGAAATATTAACATTCCTACATTTGGCATACATATCTACAAGCCCAATACCCACACCAACATTTGATTCAAACCCAAATATTATCACATAACCACAGATCTGCTTACTTTGTTCTAGAGCTAATAAATCTACACATGTATGCATGATAGTGGGAACTAACCATGGTGATGCATTCCCTAGGATCCATAGGATAGTTGGTTTTTTGCTATTTGGGAAAAGGATTTATGGGAACTATGCTCATTCTAAATTACAAAGCGATGGGACTATGGACACCCATGTTATACCACAAGGAGAATTAAATGCATTTATGTTCTTATTTATGACAACATTATCTATATTTATACACAATTATATAGTCAGGTCTTTGTTCTTTATCAACGATCTCTTTTAAATTCAACATTTTGGAGTTGGAATTGATCTATCGAGCATGAATAACATTTTGTTTATATAACTAAGTATGTCAAACATCATCCTTTTAACTTGTAGAGTTAAAATTTGTGTTTTCTCCTCAAGATCAGCATTGAATTGTCCAATTATGAGAAAATCAATCATTAGAAGTTGAAGAAGCCTTTATAACACCTCTTTGATGTATAGGTTGATTATATTGTTCTCGAGTCGTATTGTGTTATAACAAGATATCAAATTTGAAACGTGTGTTTTCCTTCAAGTTGATTTGATGAGAGTGTTGCAACAATTATTGTTGTTGTAATCATTTTGGGTTGAGACTACAACTTGGATAAACATTTTTGGTGCTCCCACAACTATTGTTGTGAATGTTTTCATTGTAATTATAATAATTCTTACAAAGCATATAGTATTCGATGCATACTTTCAAACATTATAAACTTGGAGTTTAACAACATTTTCCACATCCTTAATGAGTGGTAGACTTGTCAAGGACAAAAGATAAGTTGTAAATTTATATTTCCTTTCAACATATAAGATATCTATAAAAGTGTCATCAACAAAAAAAATTGGACGTTCCTGCTCACAAGGTAACAATTACAATTATTTGTTGTGAAGAGATTGTGAAAGATAAATTTGCAATATGGTAGAATTTGATAAGGTCTATTTATACATAAAAGTTGAACAAACAATATGGGGATCCTCCAAATATCAAGATAAACTTAGGAAAAAAATTGATTCTTGTGCAACATCTATGCATTCTACTAGTTTTTGGTTCACGCCTCCTGGCAATATGGCCCCCTCAGGCGACGACATGTGTCTTAGGTTTTCTGAAGCCGCTCCTGGGACCGCAGTGGGAATACTTCCAAATATTCTTGTTGTTTATTTCTCTTCGGATGATTCCTTTCCAGATTTACCGTTGTTGTTCCTTGAGATTGGAAGTTGGTGGTTTCCCTCTTCTACAACAATGGTTTCTGATTTTTCAGGTAACTTATCGGTCGATGTCTCTGGTGGCTTGGATTTTTTGGCTGTGGAGTTGCAGGGAGGGGTTTTGAGGGGATCTTCTTCAGTTTCTCTCTTAAGCGGAGGGATGTCGCCTCTAGAGGAGGTTTTGTCTTCAAACCCAGTACCCGAACACTTTATCGCAATCCCACCTCTCATAGAGGCGTCGACGGGTGTGGCTAGTGCAGAAGAGGACATTCTCCTAGAGGTTGAGGGGGTTGTAACTGCTAACCCTGAAGAAGATCCAAACCCTCAAAAGAAAAAGAAGGATCGGTGTCTAAAAAATTTGAGTCAAGCTCGTTCTGTGTTCCTTGGGATGGATGTTAAGGTTGAGCATGCAGGGATTATGGTGGAGAGGACAATGGTTGGGAAAGCTCATGGTCATCGGTTTTGAGCTAAAACCCTCAAGATATGGGTCTCGAAACATTGGTCTCATAGGTTGAAAAACATTCTGGAAACAACTGTGCTCACCAAGGGATGGTTTTCTTTCCTCTTTTAGTTACTCAAGGATGCTCAGTCGATCCCAAACAGCAATTGGTGTTATGGGTCTTTGCCTTTAGCTCTGAAACTTTAGACCCTGTTGTTCGATGCGACTAAGGAGAGGCTAGATGTAGCCCTCATATGGGTGTGCTTTATTGTGCTTCCCTTTGATTATTGGATGACACCTATCTTCAAAGGCATTGGAGACTCTCTGGGTTCGTTTCTGGAAGAATATATGTCTTTTAAATCTACAGGAGAGATGTGAGTTGTTCAAATTTTGGTCAAAGTTTACATTAGGGAGGGACTCCACAATGAAATTGAGATAGTTTATGGAGACCAATCATTTATACAGAGGCTAGATTAAGAGGGAGTCCCTTTTAGATGTCGTCAATGTCATCAGTATGTGCATATTGTGCTGGACTGTCACTTTTCGTTCAGACCTATGAGAGAAGAATCATCAAACAGTGATTTCGGTTCAGGCCAGAGGGACAAGGAGGTTTCCCCTCAACGAGAGGTTTCTCTTTCTTCTTCGGGTATCGCTCCCCCAACAGATCATGTGCCACTCGAAGCAAGGGAGACTGAAATGGTGGATCAAGGGATCTCTATCGTTGGCCATGGCAGTCCTCTGGAGGCTTCTCCTATGGATCCGTTTCAACCCACTAAAGTGTCTTCAACTGTGACAGGTGTGATGGAATTTTGTTTTGGTTCTTTTAACAGCATACAAGCACTTTCAGTTCCTTCTGATATCATGAGCACTATAACATCTCTTTCAATTAATCCCTCTACCAGCATGGTCCCTTGTACCTCGATTTCGACTGGTCGGGTGGTGCCTGATGCTAAGGTTACCTCTACAACTTCCTCTCGGAAGTCTACCTCTTCCAATGGGTGTAATTTGAGACCTTGCCTTGAACATGAAAGTGGTGGGTTGGGATTCAATCCAGGGATATCCCAAGAAAAAAAGGGGAGAGGAAGGAAATCTTTATTTTCTAAATCCAAAGATAAGGCCCGTCAAGAAATTGTTGATGGACACCAAGATTCTCTTTTCAGGGTTCTTAGAGCAATGAACACCCCTAAAAGGGTGCTCTCATTATTGTGCTCTCATTTAATTGTTGGGGGTCTAGCGCACCCTTCCAAAAAAATGTTACTTAAGAGACTGGTTGAGAATATTTCCCCAGACATTTTGATGCTTCAGGAAACAATGGGTGAAAGTGGTCTGGTCTCAAGGATTCTAGGCTCTCTGCTGTCAGAATGGGACTTCTATGCTTTGGACACCCGGGTTAGATCTGGGGGACTGGAAACAAGTTGGCTCTGTAAATCTATCAGGCTTAACAATGCTTGGGGATTCACCTCGGGTCTCGCGATTGATATTACCTATGAGGAATTAGACAAAGATCTGCTCATTCTTAACATTTATGGGCCTTATTTGGAAAGGGAAACCTTTTGGGAAAATCTTCTTTAAAATTCCTTCTTGGATGCAGACAATATTATCCTTGGCGGGGACCTCAATTTCACGATAGGTGTGTCGCAGGTTTGGGGTACAAATGAAAGTGTGGATCCTTTGGGAGGCTTATTTTCACATCTTTTTATGGAAAGGGGTCTTATTGATATAGCCCCTACTCAGCTAAAACATACTTGGAGGAACAAGCGAAGTGGAGATGACAGAATTGAAAAAAGGATCGATTAGTTTTTAGTCTCAGAACATTTATCGATGGCCCCCATTAATCTCGGGAAATGGGTGGACAGTGGCGATGACTCAGATCACTTTACGATTGTCTTTGAAGTTGTAGGGTTGGGAAGGAAACCTGCCAGTCCCTTTAAATTTAACTCTTGATGGTTGGAGGAAGAAGGTTTCAAAACTCTCGTTCAGGACACCTGGAGACAGTATGACAACTCACCCTTTAATTCATCTGTGGTTCAGTTTGCCTCAAATATGAACTAGCTTAAGGAAGAAACAATTTGTTGGTCCAATCAAAGAAGAATTAGAGATAATCAATACCTGAAAGCTATTGAGGCTGAGTTAAAATCCATTTATGATACCGAAGGAGGAGGTTTTCTTTCCAATGATTCAAAGGACCAACTTGTGATATTGGAAGCAAGATACAGGAAAATTTTAGCGGATAGGGAAGAGGATTGGAGGCTAAAAAGTCATGCCATTTGGTTGAAAAGTGGGGATGATAATACAAAATTATTTCAGGCTTTTGCGCGAGGAAGGAAGAATCTGAATACTATTTTTTTATTTTAATCATACGGAAAGCATAAGCTTATCATATTTCGAAGACCTTGCTCAGATGGGCTGCAATCATTTCAAATATTTGTTTAAATCCCCCCCCAAGAATCAACATACAAGATATCATTCAGACGACTCTTTATTTCTCCGGATTTGTTGAAGAGTAATACAACCGATATCTAAGCGCTGACGTCTTGGAAGAGGAGTTGTTGGAGGTCCTTAGCAGTTTCAAAAATGACAAGAGCTAGGGGTCCCATGGATGGTCGGTCGAAGTTTTTCAAATATCCTTTGATATATTGGGAAGGGACCTTCTTTGAGTAGTCAATGAGGCACACCTGAATGGGAGAATATTGGCCCCTTTCAATGCAACTTTCATCACCTTGATTCCAAAGACTGATAACCCCTCGTCGTTTGAGTATTTCATACTGATTTCACTCTGTAATGGGATATATAAGATTATTGCTAGTATTATTTCTCAGATAATTAAGGTGGTTTTGTCGAGATCCATAAACCCTGAGCAATAGTAGTTTGGTTTCCTCGAAGGAAGGATGATTCATGAGGCAATTGGAGTGGCCCAGGAGGTTTTGCATAGTCTCAAAACCAGGAATATGAAAGGTGTTGTGCTTAAGATTGATCTCTCAAACTCTTATGACCGTGTTAATTAGAATTATATCCGTCTTATTTTGACTCATATTGGATTCGAGGTACCTTTCATCATATGGGTGATGGGTTGTTTGAACTCAGTCTCTTTCGTAGTTTTAATTAACAGGGTTGCTTCCCCTTTTTTTGATGCGGAGTGGGGGTTACGACAGGGATGCTCGCTTTCCCCATTGCTATTCATGCTCATCTCGGAAGGCCTAAGTTGGGCCATGGTAGAGGCAAAGCACTTAGAGGATTTCAAGGGCATACAAATTTCTCTGAATTTGATTATTACCCACCTTCATTTTGTGTACGATGTTCTCCTTTTCTGTGATGGATCGAGGAGAGACATGGTTAAGTTAATAGAAATACTTGATCAATTTTGTCAAGCTACTAGTATGGAAGCCAATGGTAGAAAATCTTTCGTGTTGTGCTATAATTTGACGAACCAGGAGATTGAGCCATATCAAAATCTATTTCATTTTTCTCTGATCGAGTTTGAGATAGGATTTAAATATCTTGGTTTCCATCTGAAGCCTAACAACTATGGTAAGAGAAATTGGATATGGTTAATAGCTAAACTTGAAAATCGTCTTTCGAACTGGAGTTTTAGGTGGTTTTCTAGAGCAGGTAGGTTATTTCTAATCAAATCAGTTCTGTAAGAAATTTTTGTTTATCGGATAGCTCTGTCCTGGATCCCAAAAGGAATTATTGAAAAAGCATGTCGAATGTGTTCTCGTTTTATATGGCAGGGGCACAAAGACCATTTTGTAATTCCTTGGATTCGATGGGATAGAATTACTACTCCAAAATCGATGGGGGGATGGGGTCTTAAAAACCTATTCCTCTTCTCTAAGATGTTGGCGGCGAAATGTTCTTGGCACCTTATTAAATTGCAGAACTTGTGGTCTGCGGTCCTTGAACAGAAGTATGTCACTCCCAGCTCTATTAGTGAATAGATTTGGAACCCGAATAAATATTCACTCAACTCTTCTATTATGTGGAAGGAACTCATTAAAGCATTCGATTTAGTTGGTGGTGTGTAGCGTGGAAAGTAGGCAATGATAGAAGTATTAGAGTTGGTGTTGATCTGTGGGTGGGCTTTGGCCATAATCATATCCCCCCCAATAACTTAATAGAATCTCTTCAGAATCAAGGTATTTTTCATTTAAATCAGATTACAGATCCTTTAACAACCAATTTATTTTCTCAAGGTTGGGTGACAACAAATCAAATCAATCTGGAAGGAGGAGTTTTTGCAGTTTGGAATAATTTCATCAGAGCCCTCCAATCTTCTCATGTTAGAATTCTGGACAGAGTTGATGAGCTTATTTGGGATTATGATCTTCATGGTTCTTATATGCCAAAACTTGGTTACCATAGGCTAATTGCGGATCTTTTAGGCAGTCCAACTGATTGGTGGTGGAAACGTATCTGGAAATTTAAGTGTCCAGTGAAGACACACCTCTTTATGTGGTGTGTTCTTGAAAACAAAGTCCCCACTTGGGATCTATTGAAAAGGAGATGTTTCTTGGGGTCGCGTTGGTGTCCCTTATGCAAAAAATAACTGGAAAACATGTCTCATATCTTCATCTCATGCCCTTTCTTAGTTTAATTTTGGGATGAGGTCTCCCGAAGATTAAATAATGGGTGTATATGGCAAGGAGAGACAGTAAATGTTCCTTTTCACTCTTGTGTCTCTAACTCCAATAACATAAATTTTAAGGCCCTCCCTTTGATCATTTTGTGGGTTGTTTGGATTGCACGTAATAAATTCATCTTTCAAGAGACTCCCTCTTGCCCTGAAGTGATCATGGTAAACAAGATCAGTATTCTCTCCTTTTATCCGTAGTGTAATGATGCTCCTTGAATCAGAGTTGTTCAAAATGAAGAGATTAATAATGCCATCCCATGGGCCTACTTTGATGGATCCTCCCATTCGAAAAAATAACAGAGAAGGGATGGAGGGGTTTTTTTAATTTTCTATTTAATTTTCTTTGAAATCTCCATGGGTTTTAGTGAAGGAACAAATAACCATGCAAAACTTCTGGCTTTAAAACTTTTGCTTTCCTTTGCGCTAGAAAAAGGGTGCAATTCTCTTCAAGTTTTTGGGGACTCCATGTTGGTCTTGAATTGGGTCAGGAAAACTCAGAGATTCCTGAACACATACCTTACACCCCTCTTGGAGGAAGTCTTCTTGTTGATTACCAGATTTTATGTTGTTCACTTTATGCACATTTACAGGGAACAAAATTAGAAGGTTGACCAACTTTCTAAGGTTGATTTACAGTTGGCTCCAGGACGGATTGCAGTGAATTCACATGATAGGGATATATAATTCCAGTTTTTTCATGATCCTTTTAGGGAGGCTCCCAATCCCCATCAGATATAACATCTTTGATGATCTCTTTATGGACTTGGTTTTTTGGGGATATGACTGTTATGTGGATATTTTATTCTTGCAGTGATATGTATTTTTCCTCTATATATTGTGTATGGACTATTTTGTATCAAGATCTATATGTATGAAAGATATATAGGATGAATGTGTACCTTTGTACGCATCGACTTATGTAATTTTGTAACTCTTTGTAGTAATAAAATTACAGTTTTTTTTTTTCCGAGGAAAAAAAAACATCTATGCATGCTACTAATTTATACAATATTGGAAATAAATTTGAGACACAACTTATTAAAGAAAATTCAAAATTGGTGGCATATCTTCTTAATTGAACATCAACAAGCATGTGGCTAGAGATAAGAAAACTTATATAGACTGATAATAATCAATCTCTTCCATGGCTTGATCATGAAGTTCAACAATGTGAATTTGAACATTTGCAGTTTCCCCCTTTTCAAAATCAACATGCATAAGGAATGCATCAACATGATCAACAACAACCACAACATATAAAACTCATTTGGCAGCTACAACAACATCAATAGGTGGAAATAGAGTCTGAGAGGTATGAGAAAAAAATCAATGCTTGATTTGACCAAGTGCATTTCCCCTCAGAAAGACATGTTCCTAGTATTGGATGAAAAGGTAGAACTTTCACAATAGGAATTTTCCCTCTTAAGGAAATTTACCCTCCTAAGGACCCATGTTGAAATTATGGGTTGAAAATTAGGTCTCAAAACATGTCATAAATTGTCAAAGAAATTTTTCATAGGGAATTTTGACATATATTTGAGGCATAAAAAGCAATACTTTTTTTTTACTAGATTGGGTCCAAAAAAGGTCGAAAGTAAAACTTATGGTTATAGTGAGAATAACCATTACTATGTGAGTGATAAACATAGACAACATACAATCCTAGGCACACAGTAGAGAAGCCTCATGTTTCTAGTAACCATATAATTGTTTCATTTCAACAACTTGGAGATGAAATTGTAGTAAGGTCATATAAAAACAATATAATAGGGAAAGAGAGCCAATCATGTAAAACCAATGTCCCTTATGACTTTTGACACACGACCAATGTTCTCTACAATTTTTCACTATGAAAAATGTTGTTTTTTTTTTAATTATTAATTTGTATATTCTTGTTTTAATGGAGAATTATATTATTAATGTTGTTTTTAATGGAGAACTATGAGTGAATCTACCCTAAGTCATTGAATTAAACGATTTGAGTAAATCTACAATGAATTGATGAATGTGTTTGATTATTGCTATGGAGATGATTTTGGTTTAAATGAGAAACCACTTTAATGATGAAGATGACAATGATTAATGTCCACCCAGACCAATTGATCTATTGGACCTTAAGAAGGAAAGAGATTACTTTGATTTCTTTAAAAATGTATTTCTATGATAAAAAATCATTAAGATAAGTGCTCCAAGATCACCATAGTTTTGATGACTTAGGAGGTTAGGAAGGTCTATATTGTGGCAAATATTTTTAAATTGGGATCTAATTTGGGAATAAGCAGGGAAATCTAAGAGGAAGTTTTTTTCATCTTTAACCCTCTTAGTGTCACAAATATGACAAATTCTTTCATCCCATAATGTTTTGGGAATTGTCCAGCACCCAGTTTCACTATGTAGCTCGTGAGAGTTTGTTCTTATTTTAGCAATGTTGATTTTCTTCTTTGCACTTCTTAAAACTGAGAGGTACTTTTGATCTTCTAAATGAGGGTTGACCACCTCCTTGTAGTATCTTAGTTTCCTTTTATCCTCTAAGTCTTTATCACACCACACATTCTCCTTAAATTTAGAAGTGATAATATTTGTAATATTATCGGTATTCTACATGATGGTTTTATATGCCATCCCTGCTTGAGCCGCTGGTGGTTTTGGCTAGAGTTTGAAGCAATTTTGGGGAGCCTCTTGTCGTCCATGTTGTTTATCTTGTTCTTGTAAGTTAGATATCTAATCATAGCGATGCTCTCGGTGGGGGGAATGCTTGCTTTTAAGGAGGATAGGATAGGGTGTATTGCCCTTAATTTTGGGAGGATAGTTTGTTTGTATTGTAACTATTATGTTTTAATATCCAACTACTTCTGGATTAAGATAATGCAGATCAAGCCCCGGATGGGGTGACACGCAGCTACATGGTGACAGCTGGAAGCGCACTCAGCCTGGGCTTAAATGCCGATGGCCGCCACCCACAAGTTTGCATTAACGATGGGGGACGACCATAGCTACAGCCACAGGACGGAAGGAATCCTCCCTCGCGCGATCATTTACGACCACAGCGCACTCAAGATGGGAGAGGTTAAGTGTGGGCAGGTGACCTCGGCTCCTGGTTATTTGATTTTTTATAAGCCCGGACAGAGCGGGACTGCACCTGCCTCGGCTCTACTTCTCGTTGGGACGCTCTAGTGCAGTCCATCTTTCATCGTGCCCAGGCTCTCTGTATTTTCGTTGTATTTTTCTCTGTATGCTACGAGACAGAGCTGGCTTGCTCGTGCCCTGCACCTAAATTTGCTCTCGTCCTGGCTCATCTGCCTTTCACTGCATTCGCTCTGTTCTTTCACCATGGCTCGAAAGAGAGGCAGACCTCGATGTGGCACGGCCTGGGATGCACACAAGGCGCAGCGGCGACGGAAAGAGCAATTGGAACGCGCCTTGGCTCTGGCGACCTCCATTCTTCGGAAGAAGCCAGGGCAGAGAAATTGGCGTTGCTTGCCACCATAGCTGAACCGGGTACTGGATGTAGCCGTGACGTCAAGACCAATATACCGGAAGATCGTCAGGAAGCTGGTACTGAGGAGGAGTTTCCCCCCTGTATAGTGGTGGAAGACCCGTTCATGGAGGACCTGTCGATTGTAGAAAAGACCTGCGCCACTGAGGTGACTCATCAGGAGGAACGCACACCCATTCCGGCACAGGAAGACTACATCCTCGGCTGCATTGTGGAAGAAATCCCTTGGCCCGACGACGACAATTTCAGCAGCCATGACATACAGGTGAAGGAAGCAGGAAAGATGGGTGCAGAGGTTGTTGTGGAAGAGAGAGCGTTCGACGCTGGTTCTGGAGTGGCGGTGGACTCGGTGGACGTGGGTGGCAGCATGCATGGCTCTCTCCTCTGGGAAGAGCACCTGGCTCTAGTGTTCGACCTTCGTGGCCACATGTCTGACCTGGAGCATCGGGCCCTCATCATGGGCCAGCACAAGGACATGCTCCTCGATGCATTCTCCAATGCTCCAGCTTAGCGGAAATGCCCCCTCTGCGCGCAAGCATTTGCCATCCCGGTTGGGTCCAAGTGGCAGACTGGCGAGGACGACAGGTCACCAAGCACCTAGGTTTTTATGCTCTTGGTTCCTAGTTTTATTATGTTACTATTTTATGTGCATTTGGACTATAGACATCTGTCCTGGTTTCCTCCGGGCATGACAGATGCTACTTTATTTTATGTTTTATCATGCCACTGCTATTTGCTCTCCACCTATGCTGGTTTCCGGTAATCGGCAACATTTTTGGTGACATCAGACCTACACTTTTGTATATTCTATAAAAGTTTTTTGTCTATCTAATATAACAGGTTCCACTTTTTTATTTAAAAAAAAAAAGATAATGCAGATCAATTTTAAACCCAGATATAATAGATGGATTTTCATTCTATTTTCTTACGAGCAATAAGTAAACTTTTTTCTTGGCTTTCTATGATTTATGTTTGTTTTCTCAAAATTGGTTCAATGTGCTATATGATTTGTGATTCATGCACATGGTTTCACTTTTATTGATCATTCTTATCCATGATGAGAGCATCATAGCCAACACCACCATTTATGATTTCAAATGGTATTGGTTGTATATTGCACATATATTAGTTCTTTGTGTTGTGGTTAAATGAATTATGACTTATTTTCATGTTACACACATAAAAGAAACAACTATTAACAACATCTATGAACAAAGGGCGAGTGCTAAGATGCATATAACACTTGTTTCAATAATTTTTGGATTATTAATATTTACCAGTTTACTATTGCTTTAAATAAAATACAACCCTTAACTTCCTTGAATGGAATACAATGCATGAGAAATGGAGTTTGAGAGGCATGAGAAAAAAAATATTTGATTCAAACAAGGACATTTCCCCTCCCAGAGAAATTTTCCTAATATCAGATAATAAGGTAGAACTTTCGGAATGGACAATTTCCTCATAGGGACATTTCCCCTCCCAAGGACTTATATTGAAAATATGGGTTGAAAATTAGGTCGCAAAATAGGTCGTTCAAATTCTTAGCAAAAAAAATATTCACAGGGAATTTTGACATGTATTTGAAAATAATACTTTTTTTTACTAGTCTAGGTCCAAAAGAAGGTCAAAAATAAGGCTTATGGTCGTAGTGAGAACAACCATTACTAAGTGATAAACATAGAGGGTGGACAATTCCGGGCACACATTAAAGAAGCCTCATCTTTCTCGTCGCCATATAATTAGTGTAGTCCAACAACTTGGAGATGAAATTGTAGTAAGTTCACATAAAATAATAAAATAGGGAAAGAGAGACAATCATATAAAACCATTATCCCTTACGCCTTTTGACACACAAACAACATTATTTACAATTGTTACTATGAAATTGTTGTTTTTTAGCATCATTAATTTGCATATTCTTAGTTCGATAGAGAATTAAATTATATGAGTGAATCTGCACTAAACTGGTGAATTAGATGATTTGAATAAATCTACAATGAATTGATGACAATGTTTGATTATTGCTATGGAGTTGAGTTTGGTTTAAACAAGAAACCACTTTATTGCAAGGATTTTGTTTGTTTGCATTGTAACTATTATGTTTTAATGTCCAACTACTTATGAATTATGCTAACATAGATTCGTCTTAAACCTAGATCTAATCAATGGGTTTTTATTTTATTTTCTTACATACATTTAGTAAACATTTTATTAGATTTCTATGATTTTTTATTGTCTTTGCAAAATTGGTTCACCATGCTATATGGTTTTGTGATTCATGCATATGTTTCACTTATATTGGTGATTCTTATCCATAATGAAAGAATCATAACTAACAATTTCATTTACAATTTCAAATAATGTTAGTTATATTTTACATATATATTAGTTCTTTATGTTGTGGTTAAATGAATTCTTATTTATTTTCCTAGTATATAAAAAAAAAAAATATATTAACCATATATATGAAAAAAAAAAATTAAGATAAATGCAACACTTATCTTAATAATATTGGGATTATTAGTTTTTACCATTAAATTTGTACTTTAATTAAAATACAACACTTCACTTCCTTGAATAGAAGAAAAATGCTAAATGTTTTTTTGGTTACAAACACAACGTTCACAAACTAACAATGCTTAAAATCTAGTTCCAAAATATCCATAATAAATCATAAACAAAATTTTGTAATAAATAAATGTTCACAAAATAAGAACCAAATTCATAAAGTCGTGGCCTAAACATAAACACAAAAAACTCATGTCTTAGTAGGTAAGACATAAACACAAAAACTTATGTCTTAGTAGGTAAGAGCTTGACATAGCTCCTAATTGGTCTAGTTAAATTGGTCTACACGACCATCATATTTCATTTATGATTTATCCATTATTTTTAGGTTTGAAAAGGCTTTGTCTTATTGAAAAGGTAAGTGTTAGTACTGAGAATGTGTCATTGTGTATGTGAGGGTGGGGTTAACGATGATGTTGTTCTCACATTTCTTTAACTAAGTAGTCAAATATATGATGTGACCACGTCTCTCTTCTTTATGACTAACTAAATCAATTTAATTGGACATGGGAAGTCTAGGTAGCTCTGTAATCATAATTACATGTAATGTTACTTTACATATAGAGTAAATATTGCAAGTGAATCATTTACCACAATGTTAATTGGACATGGGAAGTCTAGGTAGCTCTGTAATCATAATACATGTAATGTTACTTTACATATAGAGTAAATATTGCAAGTGAGTCATTTACCAGAATATTTTGCATCATATAATGATTTTTTTCCCGAGGAAATTTTTTACACGAAAACTTAAGAGATATTTATGTACATTTGTGGATCGTTTTTTTAGTAAACCCATTAGAGTAGGCTAGTACATCTCACCTAGGGAGATTCAAGTCAACCACTTGTTAGCATAAAACTAGTCAAATGCCCAACAACATCGAAAACCAATGCTTGAGCTAATGCCTTGGGATAAACCTGTTGATTAAGGTTGGTTGTCATTGATATCAACCCTTGAAGAAAGTCTGGTAGCATAAAGGTTTGGGTGATGGACCCAAGTTTGTTTGATGTAAAGATGACTCATTATTGTCTTGTCATGGTTGATAAGAAGTACAAATGGATGAACTCCAAAGTGGTCCCCTTATGGTGAAAGCCCTCACGGGAAGACGCTTTGTGGATTGAGTTATCCTAGAAGTATGGTTAGAGAACACATGCTTAATTATGGAATAATGAGATGAAGGTCAGTGAATTTGTCAGTGAAACTATCCTAGATGGATAGTGCTTGTCATGCCATTTCCGGTGGTATGTGGAACGTCACATAAATCCTCACGGTTAGAGAGTATGGCCATGTGAAGTTGGAGAACCTTCATGAGTCATCTAGAAACCCCAAAAAGTCAAAGTGTTTGCAAATAAATTATTTTAATAAAGTTAATGGAGAAATCCTTAAAATAAGGAAAGTGGAATACTACATGAAAATATAAACAAGGGCAGCACGCTGCATGTACTGCCTCCGAAAACTTTACTTGTTAGTGTCTACATGGCTTATATAAATAATATTCATACATTTCCTTAGTCATTCGAAAAGAATGTAGATCTGTACTTCCCATGATCTTTATAATAATTAAAAAAGTAAAAACATCTCAATGTTTCTAATATTTTAAAATATGACTTAAAAGTTTAAAAATTACTACATACAAATTTCTATAAAATTATACTAAAAGATTAAAAAATGTTAATAAATGTAAAATTATTGAAATTGAAAGATTAAAAAAATATTAATAAATGTAAAATTATTGAAATTAAAAAATTAAAAAATATTAAAAAATGTAAAATTATTGAAATTTTAATAAGTGTAAAAAAATTGACATTTAAAATTTAAATTTTTACCTCATTTGAAAAAACAATACAATTTTAGATTTTAACATATATTATAATACAATATTACATTATATTGCATTACATTATATTAGTTTTTTTGTGGTCTTGTCTTTTCTCATTAATTTAAGGTTTCGAAATACGTGAAGGCTGCAATAACACTATCAAGTTATTGACCAATGAAAAGTTAAAAAAATACTATTTTTGTTTTTTTTAAAAATAAATTTTTTTAATTGTTATGTTGAACATTTAAATTGATATAAATTTTTCAAGTCAACACAAAACTAATATGAAAGTCAATGCTAACTCATTGCTATATACTACCTTCAGCAGTACAATAAGAGGCAAGGCTCTTTCATTTAATCACACTTGAACACATTAAATATCTTTTGTTGTGTGAGGCTTATTACAAGTACTCATTGATACATCTGAAGTTGCGAAAGTCTGAGGTAGTACGAAGGGTTGACGATGAAATTCTCGGAATTACAACGAATACAAAAAAACCCTATTTTCTGAGGCGTACGCGAGTTGACAGTGTATTAGGGTGCGTACATACTGAGGCGTATGCGGGCTGACAGTGTATTAGGGTGTGTACGTACGTAAGCTGGCAGTGTATTAGGGCACGTACATGTTGGTAAAGCCATGGAAACTTGAGAAGATGAAGATGCAGAGGTTCTAGATTCTGAGATCAAGCTCCCATGAAGGTCTACAGTGCTCAGATACATTAGATCTATCCATTGGTTCAAAAGGTATGTCTTATTTTTATGAATAGTTGGATTTTGATGTATGCATGAGAAATGGTTATGGAGATTTGAGAATTCTCCCTAGAGATACTAGTGGTTGCATGGGATATTCTGTATATGTCAGATCTGCAGAAATAGTGTCGGTATATTTATCATTGATACTTCTTGTTGAGGAACATCTTGTATTTATTGGCATATGGCTAAGGGTTTTTGTGATATATGGTTGAGAGCTTGTATTGGTTGATGTATTGAGAGGTTGAATATCAAAAAGGGTTTGAAGTCTAGATCATGTGAGGGATATTATACTTGTTTATGATTACACACATTTATATGGCACATGACTAGAGAGATATATAGAGCCTTTGGGTAAAGAGGATGTGAGCACAGGGTACAGATATAGTCTGGATACAGTGATAGGTTACAGATCTATGTGAAAGAAGTTACAAAGGGTCAGAAGTTTTCAAGAGAAAGGAAACCCTAGTTTTCAGAAGGCATATGCATGTTGCATAATAGTTTGGTCGTGTACATACGCAGGCTGCATAACAGATAGGGCACGTACACACATGTGTTGTAGCACTACAGGTCGCGTACCTATTGTATTTTGTTGATACATGTTTAGTTCAAGTACAGATTGATTACAGGGCAGTTGTATAGGTTGGATGCAGGTCAGTGGTACAGGTTGATACAGTTTTACAATGGTATATCTCACAGTGATAGTGTGACAGTGGTTTCATCATTCTACCTCTACGTCAGGGTGGTTGGACGGGGCAAGGATAGGTGGTTGTAGCCACCTTCCGGTTGTAGTAGGAGAACTTAGGGGGTTGTAGCCTCCTTCTGGTTGTAGCTAGAGAATTGGGGAGTTGAAGTTTCCCTTAGGTTGTAGCCTGAGAAACTAGGGGGTTGGAGCCTCCTTCCAGTTGCAGCTGGAAAACAAAGGAATTTGGTGCTTCCAATTAATGTAATTCTTCAAGACATATAAGAAAAAGCATTTTGTGATTTTCTCCCGCTTTGGGTTTCCACGTAAAACAATGGTGTATTGTGTATGTGTATGATTGTTCATTTGTCCACTGCTTATTTACTCTATAGTTATTGGATGATAATGCTACATTGATATAACACTTGGATTATATAGTTAAAAATGATTAAATTGCTCTACTACTAATGCACCCCCTCTCAATAATCCAACAAAACCCATGTAATAATTTACAAACACATACTCACACATATCAATGAGCGATAAAACTATATAAAACTGCAAGAATAATCTTTACTATTAAAAATAATATACCTTCCACTTAAAAATAATAGTTTCAACATGTATAAGTATCCAACCAATTTAAAACTCTACAATTTAAAGTAAATGTCCCAAAAATATTGCTTTAGAAAAATCTATTTACACAAAACCTTTACTCACTCCCAATAAACTTAACAAAAATACAAAACATAAAACAAATTAAAATCTTTGCATTCCTATGATTAGCACTTTTTAATTTTTTTTATATTAATATCATTTAAGTAAGTCCAAAATACATTATTCCTACAAAGCTAGAAAGTTTATTAATGCAACATGATGAAAATTTTTGTTAGACAAAATAATTAGACGAAAATTTCCAAGGTGGTCCCTTTGTCCCTTACAAATATTCCAATTTTGTTTTTAGATAGTTGAGATTCTCTTAGTTGGTAGTTGAAAGCTATGCCTTACATTCTTGACCACAAAGCACCATGGAACATGCCACATTGCCTTGTACTTTGGATAAAGGCTTGGCTCATCTAAGCCATAACTTTTGTTTAAAAGGTTCACATATTCTAGAAGTGTATTTCCTTATCCAAAGTGGCCCCTCACATATTCTAGAAGTGTATTTCCTTATACACATATTCTAGAAGTGTATTTGTTTAAAAGGTTCACATATTCTAGAAGTGTATTTCCTTATCCATAACTATTGTTTAAAAGGTTCCATATTCTAGAGGTGTATTTATAATATTAATGGACAACGATTGCCATCAATCTTGTCTCATTTATTATTTATTTATTTGAAATAAACTTATCAATGATCGTTACACCAAAGTGATATGTCTTTATTTTATTTCATCATAAATTTTTCAATATTTTTTAATGGAATGAATTATAAAAAAGAAAGTTTTATAGATTTTTTTTTGATATTTATAATATAGATTTTTTTAAATAGTCAATAATAAAAATAAAGTTTTATAGTAAAAACATTTAATAAAATTATAAATTAAAAAAAAAAATCAATTAAATAAAATCATAACTTTTGATAAAAAGATTTATAATTTTTTTAAAAAGTTAAGGAAATTGAATTTATCCTTTTTAATATATTAAAATGACATACCATAATATTTATTATTTATAACATAAAACAAAATGTTATTATTATAATTATGATGTATAATTTAGTTTAATAAATATGATTAATATTTAAAAATAAATAATTTTATCAATTTATATATATATATATATATATATATATATATATATATATATATATATATATATATATATATATAATTTAAAATTGTTTCAAAATCAAGTCATAACTACTATCGACTCAAGCGAGGATAGCATAAAGATGCTCGGTCTTGACTAAATTATTGGGGAATCATGGAAGAAACAATTTTGGAGAATAAAGATACTATTAAAAAAATGTCAAATCAAATATTAAGGAGAAAATGTGTTGTGATAAAAAGTTAGAGGAAAAAAGAAAATTAAGGTATTATAAAGATGTAATCAAGCCTGATCTAGAAGATCAAAATTATCTTTTTGTTTTTCCAAGTGTAAAGAAAAAAAATAAGCATTGCTAAGATAAGAACAAATTCTCACGAGCTCTATAATGAAACTGGGCGTTGGTCAATTCCTAAAACGTCATGGGATGAAAGAGTGTGTCACCTTTGTGACACTAAGAATGTTGAAGATGAAAATCACTTTCTCTTAGATTGTCCATCATATACCCATATTAGTTCTCATTTTCAAAATATGTATCACACTACCAACCTTCCTAACCTCTTAACTCAACAAAAGTATGGTGATCTTGGAAAGCTTATCTTAATGTTTTTCAAGTATAAAAACAAAAATCTAAAGAATCACAAGTAATCACTTACCCTCTTAAGATTCGATAAACCAATTCGATCTTAGTGGACATTAATCATCATCATTATATATATATATATATATATATATATATATATATATATATATATATATATAATTTTATTTATTAATTTGAAAAATACAATCAATATTTTTAAAATAAATTATCCAACTCTATGTATATTATTATATCTTGACATGATATATTATAATTACTTTTAAGTCAAAAAATTTTGATTTTTAATTAATTAGGAAATTTTTAAATTAATTTCTAAAATTTAGCATTATAATTTCAAAAACAATAATTTTAGTTATATTATAAAATTATGTATTTATCATTTCATTCTTAAATTTAAAAAAAAAAAACTTCAAAAGACTATTTTTATATGATTTTAGTGCTTTTATTAGATTAAAAAACAACCTTTAAATGGCATATCGCATTATATTATTATTACACTTCACAACATTCAAAGTGAAGACGTTACTGGATCCAATGAATAAAGGTTATTTCCCTCTCTATTTTCCTATCATGTTTCTTCATAATTTTATCCGTGACATAATCAAAATCTTATTGATGTGTACTACTTTTTGACATGGTGCTTGAACAAGTAATTAATGGTCAATTTCTTCCAATATACCTTTCAAACACCTTCATAATTAATTCAAAAAAAATTACATTATAAATAATAATTTAAAAAATGTTTTGTTTTTAAATTTATTAATCTATTAAAATATATATATATATATATATATATATACCTAAAAGAGGTAGAACCTAGGTTCATAATATAATTAAATGTAAAAACAAAAAACATTTAATCATAGAAAAAAAAATTGAATTATTTATGTAACTTTATAATTGTACAGGAAGTAGTGAAGAGCATGTATAGTTGGATAGTGAAAAGTTATATAGTTGACATAAAATTTAATTGTTAAGAGTAGAAAACATTCAACAACTCTTTAATTTATGTGCTCTATTTAATTATTAAGTCATTAAACTCCTAACTCCTAATACACTAACCCAATAAATTTAAGCTAAACATAAATCACTAATCCACAAACTCCAACCCACTACCATAAACCCCTTGATACATAACCCATATAACCCAAAATAACCACAACCACTGATTTACTAACCCCCTTACCATTTACCCACTAACCAACACACCATTTAACCATTAATCCACTAACTCTTAATCCCTCTAACCATTGATAAACCAATCTACTAATGTGCCTTAATCACTAACCAATTAACTCCCTAACTCCTTAAGAGGCAAGTTCTAAGTATCTTTGCTACTAATTAGGTGATATTGGATAGCTTTGAAGTTTGTTACTTAAAATTTTAAAAGAACATGTTGGATCATATTGTCATTGATGCCAATGGTTTAATTGATTGATGTCATTAATTGATGTCAAGTGATTGATTGATGTCAAAGGATGGATTGATTGATGATTGATGTAATGTAATATGCATTGTCCCTGATGAGAATGCGTAGATGAAGATGGATCAATTAGTTGTCATCGATATGATAAAGATGGATCAATGAGTTGTCATTGATACATGATGAAGATGGATCGATGTGGTTTCATTGGTAAATGATGCATTGTTGGAGCCATGTATAGATACTCATTATTGTTTTATTATGATTGATAAGGTGCACAAATGGATGAACTCCAAAGTGGTCCCCTTATGGTGAAAGCCCTCACGGGAAGACGCTTTGTGGATTGAGTTATCCTAGAAGAATGGTTGGAGGATCCATGCTTGTATGTGGAATAATGAGATGAAGATCAATGAAGTTGTTGGTGAAACTGTCTTAGATGGATAGTGCTTGTCATGCCATTTCCGATGGTATGTGGAATGTCACATAACTCCTCACCGTTTGAGAGTTATGGCCTTGCGAAGTTGAAGGGCCCTCATATGAAGGCTTGAAGCCCACAAGGTCAAAGAAGTCAAAGAGCTTGAAAAGAAGAAATCATTATTTAAATGATAAATTAAAGTGAAAAAATCAAGGTGGATTATTTAAATAATAAAGAGAAGTGACAAAATCAAGAAATGATAAAGTAAGGTGACAAAATCAAGAATGAATATTTAAATGATAAAGTATTGGAGAACTTTCTATTTGTGGAAAGTGGTTAACCCTAAAATAAGGAAAATAGGTTAAGTAACCTAGAAATGGGTTAAGTGACCTAAAGGATGAAAGTATAAATAAGATAGCAATGGTCATTTGCAGATCATCCTTTTTGTGGATCAATGGAGAGCTTCTTGTGAGAATATCTTTTGGAGTATTGATGGAGAGCTTCTTGTAGAGCATCTATGGTGTGGATATCTTGAGCATGTGTTAAAGATCTATTCTGAGAGAGAGGAGATCGGGATGATCACATGGACGCATTGAAGTTTCAGCAAGTCTGACATCATGATGACGAAATTCTCGGAATTACAGAAAAACCTTATTTTTTGGTGTGTACGCGGGTTGTCTGTGTATAGGGTGTGTATATGCAAGTTGTTTGTGTACAAGGTGTGTACAGTACGCGAGTTGTCTATGTACAGAGAGCGTACAATGGATAAAATCATGGAGATTTGTGGTTGAGCTTATGACAAGCTCTTGAAGACTGAAGCAGGTTCCAGATCTGCATTCTATGGGCTCAGATCTGTCACTGAGACATTGGTATGGTTACATTATTGTCTTGATGGATAGTATTGCTTGTTGTGTTGTGATTTCTTAAGGAATTCTTGGTATGGTTGTTGTGATGTGGTTTATGTTGGTTGATGGAGTGAGCAGTACTCTTGTGATTCAATTGTGATATGATTGATATGGTATACTAGTTGGTTATACATGATTGAGTTAGCATTCATATTGATTGGTTGTGGAGCATGAATAAGCTATTGGAGAACT
>ML802336.1:14533-47824 GCA_009831015.1 Picea engelmannii
GGAGTGAAACTCGGAGTGTGCAGGGACAAATGACGATTAAAAGGTACTTTTGTTATCCATCCTTCTCATGCATTAGTTTAGATAGATTTGAAAGGAAGTCAGTGTCCACGTTAAGCATTTTTCTGTCTAGGGTTAAGGTCAAGCCTTAGAGGTGATCTACCTGTCCATAGGGAGATTTTCCTACAACACCCAAAACGTCAGTCAGGGAAAAGGTCACAGGCGCGTGCAGAGGCCGTGATAGGGAGAAGAGAAGGACCTGTGGATCGGGTTTTCATCAGAGATTCTAGTAGGGAATCGAAAGAGCCGCTTCAGCTCAAAAGGGAATTTGAATGAGCCTGTGAGAAGGAGCACGAGGTGATGGTCTTGTGCCTTCGCCTGCATCACCAAGCCTTAGTGCAAGCCCTTATCACATCTCAACGATTGATGGGATTTGTATCCTATGTATCAGGAGCTACGAACTCGCGAGACCCGATAATTCATCACAATCACAAACAAGAGCTTCAATTAACTCTTGTAGTGGTTTGGAGAAGATCTTGCGTGGATCTCGGCCCGAGGGTAGGGGGGTCTGCACCACAACTATATGACAATTTCGTATGCAACTATATGAAAATATGGAACTATATCAAACTGGGCAACTGTATGGAATTATAAACAAATTTATGAAAAAATGAAACTTATGCAACTTATGCAACTTATGCAACTATATGCAACTATATGCAACTATATGAAACTATATGTAACTATGCAACTATATGCAACTTATGCAACTATATGCAACAATATGCAACTATATACAAATATGCAACTTATCGAACTATATGCAACTATATGAAACTTCATGCAACGATGCAACTTATGCAACTATATTGCAACAATTTCATATGCAACTATATGCAACTATATGCATATAGGAAACTATATGCAACTATATGCATCTAGGAAACTATATGAAAAAATGCAACTTATCATGTTTTTTAGTGACTATATGCAACTTTATGCAACTATCTGCAACTATGAAACTATATGAAACTCATGCAACTATATGAAACTATGAAACTATATGGAACTTTATGCAACTATATGCAACTTATGCAACTATATGCAACTATGCAACTATATGAAAATATGCAACTTATCCAACTATACGCAACTATGAAACTATATATGCAACTATATGCAAATTTATGCAACAATGCAACTTATGCAACTATATTGCAACTATAAGCAACTATATTACAACTATATGCATCTATATTGTAACAATTTTGTACGCAACTATATGCAAATAGGCAACTATATTACAACTATATGCATCTATATTGTAACAATTTCGTATGCAACTATATGAAAATAGGCAACTATATGCAACTATATGCAACAATGCAACTTATCATGTTTTTTAGTGACAATATGAAACTATATGCAACTTTATGCAACATTGAAACTTATGCAACTTATGCAACTATATGCAACTTTATGCAACAATGCAACCTATGCAACTATATTGGCATGATAACTTATCTTCTTGTTTTAACAAGTGTAGGTAACACCAAATAGGTATATGTCGGATCTATCTTCCTCGAGTGATGATCAAGATATACTAAGAGAGGTTGAATGTGAGACGTGTTGTACTAGATCTATAGGTTCTAGATCAGCTAGGTGTTTTTGAGTAGTAGGTATGTGTTTCAGGGTCTTGGGAATGATATAGGGAATAATTCCATGCCCTAGGTTCTAAATAAATCTTTGAGTCATCTCGATCCATGAACAATGCCTCAAAGTACCACACATAAACTCCAGAGGGTAATCCTTGGCATCTAAGAAATGATGTTAGTGATATCACAAGGTTTTGAGCATTAGCTATGGGTCTTAAGGCCTTGATATGGTTGAGGGGGGAACCCAATTCTTAGTCTAAGTACAAAGATTCTATGCATCCATGGCCAAAAAAGACACCCCAAACTAGCACACCCAATCTCTCAAGGTTTTATGGAACTTCTAGGGCTCAAATTTCATGAATGACACCTCAAACCACCATATACGACCTTTCGAGGGTATCTTTGGCATTCAAGTGGGATTATGGGCATCAATAGGATATTTTGAGAACTGGGTATGGGTGTTGGGCCCTTGGACAATATCGATAGAGGAAACTCCCTCCTTCCATCCCATTGTCTCCTTTCAGGTTCAATGCCTTCACAGTCTTCCATATAGAATACCACAAGCCTTTCCTTTATAGTTTGTACAACTTCATCAAAACTGTTACAGCCTATGCATACAATGGATTAAACAACAACTCAATAATCTTGTAATATATGTCACAACAAACCTAGACATTATTGCCAACTTGAACCTTTCCTCCATTCCCCACCAGCCACTAAAGATGCTTTCGAAGTATGTGAAATTCTAGGATCATGTATTTCTAAACTATCGATCCCCACTCGAACTCTTTGATGGGTCGCAAATCTAGTTCTCCACTGAGCATCGAGGGATATGCAAATATATGCAACTTTATGAAACTTATATGCAACTATGTGAAACTTTATGCAACAATTCAGGTTATGCAACTTATGCAACTATATCCAACTATATTGCAACTATATGCAACTATATTGTGTAATGTCCCCCACCTCTTGATAAAGAGGTGATGAGGAGACTCAGTGGCCCTTGGCATCCCCACTAGGCCATAGTCTCACACTGAGGGGGAAGGTCAACTAGACTAAGGTTGTATTCTTAAGTTGACTTGAGGAAAAAGGTTAAAAGGAGTAAAAGATAACTCAATAAAAGAATAGAAGTTAACCCTGGGAGTTAATCTAACTCAACAGAGAAATAGAAGGAAAAGTATAAATAGAAGGTTGGGGCGCACCTATTATCCATTATGGATTTTGGTATTTGCTTGTTATTTCTCTTGAGCATACAGTTTGAGGGTTTCGTTGTACAAACCCTTGTGAGAAACTCAGTGGTGAAAGACCCACTCACTTGTTCTGTAGCTTGGTCTTGGGGATGAAAGACTCCACCCACCCCATTCTACACTCAACACACTTCCACCTATCGATTCCAAAAAGCAGCAGGGCCATATTGTTAATGAGTTTCCAGCAAGGGTGCATCATCATCTAAAGAAGGATTTGATCCAGATGATCAAGAGAGCCTTTGGTCATTTTGACACTTGGGTTTTACTTGCAGGGTCTCAACCATCATTTTGAGGGTTTTGCCAGAGAGTTATCACCAGTGGATCTTTAGCTTCAGATTGGGATGGCTTGGAGGCAAGAGGACATCCTGTGATTCAATCTTTCTCAGATCTAGGGAGATCTACTTAGAATCTGGGTTTGAAACTTCTCATACAGGTTTCCCATAGCCCGATCTACATTCCTGGAGAGTTTCAAAGCATTTGGAGGTCTCCTTCATTAGGGCCAAGTTATCTAGGATTTCAAGCATCCAAGAGGGCGCAACTTCATTTGAGGATTCAGTTTTTGGAGGGGTTTTCCTTAGCCTTTCAGCTTGAGACTTTAGGAGGGGGTTGCTGTCACCTGGATCTATCATTTGGTAGAGTTTGGACTCATTTGGAGTCTTCCTACAGTTGGGATGAATTATTGAGGGTTTCAACTATCTACTAGAGAGTGGCATCTTCTAGACCGAGGAGCTTGGGATTCATATGGCCCAAATCTACTTGCTTTAGTCTTCATCTCTCTTCTAGCCTTTGGAGGCTTATTTTGTATCGGCGAAGCATTTTGTAGTGGCTGATATTTCTTATCTATTGGGCCATCTGAGGATTATTCCAGATCTTCCCTCTATTGTATCTGTTCCATGCTTCTTATAATAAAAGATTAGATCTATGCTTGTGTTCTCTATATCTTGAATGTATTGTGATCTTTCATGTGTTGGATAAATCTTGTATAAACACCACTTAATAACTGGACAACTCAATAAGTCACCTGCACATCAAACACACAGTGGTAGTTAGTGGTTTCAAGCGAAAACATTGTCTTGGGATCATTACATATTGCAACAATTTCGTATGCAACTATATGAAACTATGCAACATGCAACTTATGAAACTTTATGCAACAATGCAACTTATGCAACTATATGCAACTTTATGCAATGATGCAACAATGCAACTTATGCCACTATATGAAACTATATTGCAACTATATGCAACTATGTTGGTACCAAAAACATATATTGGTACGATAACTTATCTTCTTGTTTTAATGAGTGTAGGAACCACCAAATAGATATATGCCAGATCTATCTTCCTTCAGTGATGATAAAGATATACTAAGAGAGGCTGAAAGTGAGACGTGTTGTACTAGATCTACCAGTTCTAGATCAACTAGGTTGGAAAAGGTAAGGAAAATATTTCGTATATGCATGCAATTTTTTATTTCCAATGGAGGGTCATGTAATTATGATGTTGAGAGGATAGGTGACATTGAGTTTCCCTTGAGATATAAACATATAGTGCAACGCTGGGCACCTAAGGAGCTACCTGAAGTAGACCCAAATTTCTTCATCAGTGGGAGGATGTATCTCATTGCTCCTTCGTCCTTACATGGATTGGGGTTATTTTCCATGGATGGTATAAAGGTCAGCTATGGCACTATAACTGAACTGATGGAGTATGTCAGACCATTATACAAATAGAATCACTGGTTGATGTTGGTCCAATATACGCAAAGTATGAGGAGATACGAAGTTGCCGCAAATTATATACAACTAGTATATAACAATCAAAATAAAGGGGAAAATATGTATATTGATGGAAGGCCAAAATCTACTAGAAACATTGAGGTTTTTATAAATAGTACATGACCAGTGGAAACAACTAAGAAATCGAATTGCATATTTGAGGGACACAAAGGAAATCATATATTTGTATGTGCAACAAAAACAATAGTTCCAGGTGAAGAGTTGATCCATTACAACTTAAATCGAGTAGATGGAGGGGGTGTGACTATGGGGTTAAATATCTTACATACCATTCAACTCAACCTTTGATTAATTATTGTTACAATTTATCATTGCAATATTTCAAATTTTTTTTTAACAGAAACGGTTATAGAATATATTAATGGGGTGGACTAGCCACAAATCTGATTACAAAGTGGCCTCGAATTTCTTCGTGTCTGTCTTTTTGAACCATTCTACTTCTATAGCTATAGACTAGTGAACTGAACTAGTTCCTGTACATCTTCTAATAGAACTGGATTAAGTTTAAGTGTCGAAACTCCAGTCACTGTTTCAGCATAAGTCTCAGCACCGTTTTAGCAAATGTCTCAACACTGTTTTCAACATTTGGTACAACATTGTTTCAGCATATGTTCTAGCATTGTTTCAGCATCTGTTCCAGTACTGTGTTTCAGCATCTATTCCAGCACTATGTTTCAGCATTTGTTCCAGCACTGTTTCAGCATATGTTCCAGCACTGTGTTTCAGCATATGTTCTAGCACTGTGTTTCAGTATATGTTCCAGCACTGTGTTTCAGCATATGTTACAGCATTGTGTTTTAGCATATGTTCCAGCCATCCTTCGCACTGCCATCTACAATTTTTACATGCTGTTGTCCTTTTCAAGGGATACAGATTTTTGTTGGGTCTCCGTCATTTATGCATAGATCTCCTTGGGCCAGGAGACAGCCTTTATTGGCTAAAGCATCTACTTCTTTGTTTAAGTCCCTAAGTATATGGTAGCAGTTGAAGGAGGTGAAGTCCTGGAGAGTGAGTCTTAGTCTTTCCAGGTTCTTATTTAGTCCAGCATCATTGAACTGTCCTCTCGAATGTATCATTTTGATCAAGATTTCAGAGTCTCCGAACGCTTGTATATTCTGGTGGCCTCTTGCCTTAGCTATCTGGCAAACTTTTATTAGACTCAATATTTCTGCTTGGTTATTAGTTCGTTTTCCAAGTCCCCAACTGAAGGTTTCTAACGTTGTCCCTTCGCTGGAGTAAATGATTCCTCCAGCTCCCACTATGCTAGGATTTCCCTTGGAGGCACCGTCGAAGAATGCTGTAGTTATTCCTTGCTTCTGCCACCATCTTTGGAAAGTGTCATTATTATCTCTTAGCCTCCATTTTGTTTTGGAATGTGGTTTTTCAATGCTTTGGGTTCTATAAGCGAGCAAAAGGTTACCAAGACAATTCTTTTCTTCCTGCTGCAATGAGATATTTGTTTTGTGGGCTTGAGAACTCAAAGTTTCTAAGAGGAGACCTTTTGCTTTCACTGCTACCATGTTGGGGGTCCATGCTATGTTGTTGAAGATTTGCTCATTTCTTGCAAGACAAAGTTTCTAGCATACATACTTAGGGATGGAGATCCAGATTCTGGCCCAAAGAATTTTCATTGAGAGCGAGGGATAGGGGTCCTTCCAGTTTGTGAAAAGATCTACAACAGAGATGTTCGAGGGGACATCAACATTGAGACCATGGAGGGTAAGGAACCATACTTTGTTTTCAAATTGACAGTCTACAAACAAATGGTCAGATGTTTCCATTGCTTCTTTGCATAGAGCACATCTGTGAGGGCCTGCGATATTTATTTTCATTAAATTTTCACGAGTCAGGATCTTTCTGTGCATTAGAGTCCAGAAGAAAAAATTGACCTTGGGGATCGCTGTAGAGTCCCAAACGTCCTTCCAGATTTTTGCAGGGGGTGGTCTATCTTTCTGTATTTGAAGCATAGCGTAGCCTTTGGCTATAGAATAACTTCCTGTGGGTCCCCAGCCTCATTTGTCTTTTTCATTCATGTGCACTGGTGCTGCATCTCGGAGCTCTGCTTTGAGCATTTCAAGCTATTGACGGAGGCGATTTGGAACATTTCCGAAGTGCCAGTCTGACCAGGAGTCGTCCTCATTCCATTTTGAGATATCATTGATCCTCTGTATTCCTCTCTAGGCAATATAAATGCGAATTTCATTTAGGCTGGCATTTGAGGCAAGGGGCGGCCTCCCCATTACCTGATCTGTCCAAAGGCAAGTCTGCTTGCCATTTCCAGGAACTCCGTACAGATCCTGGGTTAAGATTCGCGTCCCTTTGAGGCATAATTTCCATAGCTGCGTGCTTTTCCTGTGGAAAGCATTTTTTAAATTTCAGATTTGAGCACTGAGAATGTATTTGTGCAGGAGCGTTTGACTTACAGGATGAGAAGGCTCATTGTGCATCTTCCACAGGATTTTTCATCCAAGCCCAATGTTGACAAGAGATGGATCTCTAATCTGGAGCCCACCTTCTCTCATGGGCAGTTTTGTTGTTTCCCATCTGACCAAATGGAACTTGTGTTGATTCCCCTTGCCACCATGCCACAGGAAATCTCTCAAGAACTTGTTGATTTGCCCAGAAATTGATTTGGGTGCCAGGAGATAAGCTGCTTGATAGATCGGCAGTGAGGAGAGAGTTGCCTTTATCAATGTTAATTTTCCTCCGTGCGTGAGCTAGTGTCCTCCCCAGGCATCAATTTTCCCTTTAATTTTTGTTAGGACTCCTTCCCATAGGTTGACTTTATTGATGCCCAATGTTAATGACAGCCCAAGGTACTGTATCTTTTCCCAATCCGCATGCCCTTTGAACCCCAAGGTGTTAGCAATCCTTTGGTTTTCATGTTTTGTTGCATTCCAACTATAGACAACACTTTTCCTTTCACTTATCATAGCTCCTGACACATTGCAATAGTTCTGAAGTATGATCTTAAAAGAAGAGGCTACTTTGTTTGAGGCTCCTCCTAGCATAAGAGAATCATCCGCAAATAGAGCGTGATTAATAGGCTTGAGGTCCTTCGTAATTCTCAGGCCTGGGATAACTCCTATTATCTTTTCCTGCTCCAGCTTCCTGCTGAGTGAATCCACCATTAAAATGTATAGAAAAGGGGAGAGAGGGAATCCTTGCCTCAACCCCCTCGAAGATTTGAAAAACTATGTTGGCCTCCCATTTACCAAAGGTGCTATCCAAGGGCTGTGGGTGCAGGCTTGTATCAGGTTTACAAACTCTTGCTCGAATCCAAATGAGAGTAGCACTTGATATAGAAAGGTCAGCTTTACTCTGTCGAAGGCGTTAGCCATGTCTATCTTGATCAACATTCCCTTCTCTTTTCTGAGTTTGTTGGAATGCATAGCTTCCTGAACTAGGATCACATTATCCAGGATATGTCTCCCTTTGACGAATCCTCCCTGCGATTCTGAAATGAGTTTGCCCAATAGTGGCTTTATTTTGTTTGCAAGGAGTTTTGCAATTATCTTATAAGAGGCGTTGCAAAGGGAGATTGGCCTGAATCTATCAAAGGAGATGTGGTTTGTTTCTTTCGGGATTAAAGCAAGGAAAGTTGAGTTGATGGCACCTCCCAGTTTTTCTTTCTGTAGGAATCCTTTTATCATTCTCATGAGATCAAATTTAATTATATTCCAACATATCCTGTAAAAATGAATAGTGAACCCGTCTGGCCCTGGAGCTTTGTCAGGGGCCATGGACCAGATGATTTTGCAGATTTCTTCTTCGTTGGTTGGGCTCAAAAGTGTTGTGTTGTCTACTTTTGTAACCAGAGCCGGAATTTTCTTGAGGAAGTCCTTGCTTCCTTCTTCATTATCATCATTCTCTTTGCTGTAAAGATGATGAAAGTGTGAGACAGTAGCAGCCTTTATTTGATATATTCCTTTGCAAATCTTCCCATCATTGGTTGTGATTTCAGGGATGTTATTCCTGGAGAGCCGAGATTTGAATTGGCAATGGAAGTAAGATGTGTTTCTTTCCCCGGATTCCAACCATAAGCAGCGGGATTTTAATCTCCAATATTCTTCTTCGATTCTAAAGGAATGGTAAGTTTTACTTTGGATTGCTTTCTCCTTTTCCAGATCTGAGTTAACAATTTCTTTTATTTCCATTTCATTTTGCAACTTTCCCAACTACTGCACTAGATCCTTTCTTTGGGTGTTGGGATTCCTTTCCGGTCTTTTACTCCATTCCTTGAGAGATTTTTTTGTTATTTTAAGTTTTTGTTCCCAGACAAAATGGGGAGACCCAGTAACTATGGTGGCCCATGCCATTTGGACTGTCTCGTAGAAACCATTCTTTTCTTTCCACAAAGGGCTAAATCTAAATGGGATTGGGCCTAAAATTTCTTCATCCTCTAACGAAATCAAAATGGGTTTGTGGTCCAAGGTAAGCTTGGGAAGGATGGTTGTGGAGATTAGCTTCCTTTCCAACAGCAAAGTGCTTTGACCAAGAACCTGTCCAATCTGGCTGAAATGTGTTCCTCCCCTGTTCTATTATTGGTCCAGGTGTAGAGCCCTCTGCGTGGTTTAAAATACATTAGTTCCCACTACTGTATCATGTCTTCTACTACATGTATCTATTGGTCCTTGCTGATCCTTCCTCCCCTCTTTTATTTTCCATTCATTACTAGGTTGAGATCTCCAGCAATGATTATATTGTTTGGGGAAATTAGATCTAGATACTCAATTAAAGTTTTCCAACAGTCTTTCTTTTCAGAGTGCAGAGTTGGTGCATAAATATTGAATAATGCAATGGTTAACTTACTTACTGTATGCTTCAGTTCAATGTAGCTCCAGTGCTGAGTGTTGAAGGAGTTGACGAGGCTGAACTGATCTTCCTTCCATAGTGTTGCTATTCCTCCGGAGGATCCCCTTGCACTGATTGCTTTCCCTGCATTCTTCTACCATTTGTTTTTGTTGATCTCTAGAAGTGCTTCCCCTTCGATTTTTGTCTTTTGGAGCATGAGAATTTCTGTTAGTTCCACTTTCATCAGGTCCTTAACTGCTTCAATTTTTGTCGAGTTCCCCAGACCTCTACAGTTCCAAGAAATGATTTTCATTACTTACTAGTGGGGGTGGACGGGCCTCCTCCTTTTTGAGACCTTATCCTTGTATTTCTACCGATTTACATTTCTATGGTGGGTTGGCTTCCTTGGGTCTTTTGTCTTTCTGCCTCTTCCTCCCTAGCTTCTTTACGGGACTTCCTTCCTGCTCTTTTGGCTGGTCTTTCTAATATCACATCCTCAGAGGAGCTTACTGGTTCCATTATTTTCTTTCTGGATATGTCTGCATATGAAGGTGAGGGGGCTGCCTCCATGGGTCTTTCCGTTTTCCCTTGATCCCCGATGTCTTTTCCTTCTGAGGGGGATTTTGGGTGTACCCTACTTTCCATAATTATATCTGGTTCTTTGGTTTCCTTATTGGGATTTTCTGCTTGCGTTGCTAGTTACGGCGTGGGATTGGGGTCCCCGTCAGGTTGCTCTTGCTTCAGTTGCCCAGGGTTGTCACTCTTCATTGTTCCTTTGTTTCTAGATCTTGCTCTCCCTGTTTTCTGAACTGTGATCCACTGGTTTGTTTTCGCATTCTCACTCTCCTCTGCATTCTTTTTTTTGTAGTGCCTTACGAAGTGACCATATCCATGGCAGTGCCGGCATTTGAAAGGTAACTGTTCATAGTCTAGCTCCTAGATATGCATCCAATGTGCCGCTGTGAGTTTGATTTCCTCTGGTAATCCCACTTCCCGATCCACCTCCATGCAGATCCGAGCGCATGAGTATTGATCTTTCCTTGGTGCTTGATCGATGTACCTTCTGAGCTTGTTGCCGATTGCATGCAGTGATTTTTGGTTCCAGCAGTGCAAAGGGAGATGTGGTAGGTGAACCCACACTGGAACAACGGATGGCACATCCTGAGCTCGATCGAAATCCAGGGCCCATTTGTTCAGATATAGCCCCTGGGGTCCCATGAAATATGGGCCATTTCTGAAAATGAGGTTTTTATCTTCAGGGTTTTCAAAGACGAAAACAAAGTAACCTTTCCCTATGAAGTGAATCTTTATCCCTTCTGAGATGAGCGGGCTCCAATTCCTCTGCACCCAGGCTTCAACGGATTTGGGAGAGGGCCAGAGCCCGGTAAATTACCCGCTAATACCTCTATCTACCAGATTGATTGTCGACCTGCAAGTTTCTTCTAATGGTAATTCTATGCTTGGGATGCATTCCAGTTTCTTGACGAACTTTTGTTGTGCTACTGACATCGGTCTTTTGGAAGCCACAACCACCAGTTTCCTAAAAGCATCAATCTCTGGCAAAGGGGGAGAGGTGGGGATGGATCCCCCACCATCGTCCATGGCTAGGGGACCCCTGCTCGTTGCTCTCTATGCTTAACTCTGCTTAGGTCACGCTCCACTCACCCTCTCGCTCCTCTCGCTAATTCATTATTTCAATTTTTTACTACATAAAGTTTTTACAATTACTTTCATAACTCTTGTTGATTAATTTATTATGTCAACATCTATCCAGGGTGACCATGAGATATCATGGGCTACATCTATCCAAGGTGATTGTGGAAAGGTAGCCACTGTGCCTCAATAGGTAAATGTTAAATACATTAAAAACTTATGACTACAACAACTAAATTTCATAAATTTCATTATTTTTTTCTGATATTATTGCAATATTTCATTTTCTTAATGTTACAGGTGAATTTCATAACTTTTATTGATTGATTTATTGTGTCAACATATGTCCAGGGTGACCGTGGAAAGACACCCGTTGTGTTTAACTAGGTAAATGTTAAATACCGTAACAATTTATGACTACAACAACTAAATTTATGAAATTTCATTACTTATTTTTTATATTACTCCAATATTTCATTTTTTAAATGTTACAGGTTAATTTCATAACTTTTGTTGATTAATTTATTGTGTCAACTTCTGTCTAGGGTGACCATGTCCGAAAATCACCCGCTACATCTATCTAGGGTGACCGTGGAAAGGCACCCACTGTGCCTCACCAGGTAAATGTTAAAAACAGTAACAAATTATGACTACAACAACTAAATTTCTGAAATTTTGTTATTGTTTTTTTTATATTACTACAATATTTCATTTTTTTAATGTTACAGATGAATTTCATAACTTTTGTTGATTGATTTATTATGTCAACATCTGTGAATGGTGATCGTGTCTGAAAATCACCCGCTACATCTGTCCAGGGTGATTGTGGAAAGGCACCCGCTATGCCTCACCAGGTAAATGTTAAATACAGTAACAACTTATGACTACAACAACTAACTTTCTCAAATGTTAAAGTTCATCTCAATAATTTTATTCATCAATGTATTATGGCATGGCCAACATGGGAAGGCTCCCACTGAGGATATTGATGAGGACAAAATATTTTATTTGACTGACCCAATGAGAACTATAACAAAGGCCTTAAAGATGGATAACATAGAATATCTAGGTTTTCTTAGCAAAAGACCCCTAACACAGGAGGACAGGGAAAGAATTGTAGAGATACAAAATACACTAACTAATTTTGGGGTAAGTGGCATCTTCACATATTTTTATCATCTATGACAATTTTATATCCATTTTTTTTTATATTTTGTATATGATTTGATAAAGTAAAGTTTTCCGTTTGTATGAATTTTTAAACCCCGTGCTTGGGGAACCTGTTGATCCTCCAACTTCTATAGGTAGAACTGATGGTCCAATGCAAAAACAATGTCGACATAGAAAAATGCAAGTGAGGCTTTTTGAGCCTCCTGAGGTTCCCCTCGAATCCATTGATGATCGAAATTATTTTGACCAGCATGACATGCCGGAACATAATGAGTCAAAGTCTAAGAATCCACATGACTCTAGAGAGGAACGTACTGTAGATGGACATGATACTATTCTACATGGAGCAGAATGAATTAAAAGAACCAGATCACTATATGTCAACTTTTTGGTGGATGACGCATGTGTTCCGATCAATATTCAGAAGATTGCAGGTAATTTTTAATTAACTGATTCATTTTTTTCATGAAATTGAAATGGACATTTTTTGAGATTATTATAAATTAATGGATAACACGTTTCTGTAGGAAACAATGTTTTCTATAGAAACTTAAATGACAAAGCATTGGAGTTGTTTGGCCCCACCATGTGCACATGGTGGAATGGCCAAGATAGAAAAAAGAAAGATGATTTAATAGACCACATGGTAAACTTGTTGAACAATACTTTCAACAAGAAAGTGGTTACAAAGTTAGCCGACGAGAAGTTAAAATATACTAGGGCCTAGTATATGGAGAAATTGCAATTAGACCTCAAGCACAAGCACCCTCACATGGTTCTCAAGAAAGAGTGGAAGGCGCTAATAGAGGATGGAAAGGAGAACTTGTTTCAAAAAACAAGGAATATATATACGAGCTAGTCAAGCAAGGTACAACACATGTCATATTATCAGTGAAATATGATCATTTATGTTTTTCTTTCCTATTTTAAGTAACAATTTCGATATCTATTTTTTTTCAAAAATTCCATATGCGGGCTACCAGACACCTCCAAAGCAACCAAGGCTAGAGTGGAAAAACAAAACAAGCATAAACTAGGCTAGGGTGGCTACAGAAAACTAAAAGCCCAAATAGTAAGATTTAAATGATTAATTGTGGTTAATATTTATTTAACAATAGCGAAAAAATATATGTTTTTGTTATTGGTATTTTTAATGGTGTTATGCATTGCAGTTAAATATGTTCAACACTGCTGCCACTGAGGAGGACTTAAATCTTGGTTACAAGCATGGTTTTAAAACTGTGATTGAATATAGAAAAAGATTGGGCCAGACTCCTATCTCCCCAGCCACACAGGTAAATCAAATGAATAAGGAAACCGTAGTAGCATGCTTGTAAAGTCTATTCATATTTTATTATATCACCCTTAACTAATTATTTATGTTTGTTTTCAAGCAACAGTGATACCTTAGTAGTGAATCTAGCTGTATTTAGGAGACACTACATTATACAAGGGTGCACATATCCAATGATAGTGTAGATCAGAGTACCCATTCCGGTATGTATGCTTCAGAATTAGAAATATTTACTGTGATTATAGATATTTATTTCCTGACTTATACTTATATATTATCTTCTCAAAATTGAAGATCATGTAGCTCAGGAGGGTGAACTGCAAGAGGATCAACCAAGTGGACAATAAATTAATGCACCAACTGTCACAACTACACAGACAGGTAAACAACAATAGTGTAATGTTAATCAAAATAATGAATTAGTTATTTCAATTATATTTCAACATATCGATATGATCATTTTTGTTGTTGTAATTCACAACCCTGAATAGATGCCTCAACGCCATTCTCAAGTATGTACCAGAAGTATGGTAAATGAGTGCACACAAACAATACAAGGACAGGGCACACAAGATACAATGTCCTTGGATGATTATGATACCCCAATTGTCAATTCTATGAATGTAAAAAAACATAAATCAAAGAAAAATTAGACGTATAAATTCATGACTTGTATTTGGATGTTTATCGATGTTTATATGTTCATATGCTTCAATGTTTATATGTTCATATGTTTTGATGGCTATCCTAGTTATGCATGAATGTCTATATGTTTTCTATATAAAGAAAATCATTTGTTGGGTATGGGGAATTGAGAGTGATGTGAGGGGGGGAGGGGCCATATGAGCTTCCACCTTCACATGGTTGGCCCTGTTCAATAGAGAATAACCTATTCCCGAAACAAAGAGAAGCTCATTAAGGTATGAGACCACTTAATATTTTTCTAGAGAATTTTACATAACTAAATGCATTTTTATTTGCTTATATATTATTTACTCATATAAAGAATTTGTATTTTATGATTCATGTAGGTCTTGGTGATGGAAATGCATCTCATGGAAAACTCTTATCAATTTGTATGGGCTAATGGATCTAGTGAAAGGACAATGAAAAGGTAAGGGTTTTGACATGTTTTTTAAGGTAGGATTTATACTAGTAAATGTTCACAATCCTCATGAAAGGATACAATTGCATTTTTTTGTAGATAAGCATCAATGTTTTAACGAAGTATGAATCATAGACTGTGGGAAAAACTGTTTTTTTTATTCTTACATTGACCAATACAACTATAACATATTTTTAGTACAAAATCTTAACCACACACACACATATGAACCCTAAGTAAACAAATGATAGAAGATAAAGGGAGAATATGTACCGATAGGAGTGAATGAAGATAATAATATGAATAATGGAGTGGAGAGTGCACTCTAGCCTTGAATTGAATGATACTTGCATCCAACATGTCTCACTATAATGTATGTTGTGATAGTTATGTCTTCTCACTATAATGTATGTTTCTATGTCCATCATGGGATTCCTAAAGCACCACCTATCATTCATGATCCAACACATAGTAGTCAAGAATCCCATCAATTGCTAATGTGTGAAAGTATTGTATGATTAAATAATAATTTGTATCCTTAATTATGAGCTATCAATCTTTACTATCACCATATTCTTCTAGTACATGTAGATTTATATTTGAATTTTTGAATATTAGTGAAGAATTCAAGAACTACATCTTCCATGCAAAATATATCTACATTCAACACTTTATGAGCTATCCCAATTACATTGTTCCAATTGTGGATTTTTGAGAGGTGATTAGGTCCAACATTTTATTTACCTATTTTAACCACCACTTCAAAATGAAACTCCTAAAATAGTAGCAAACATCGATAGAATTAACCTTTCAACATTGTATTGTTAACCAAATACTTGACCACTAAATTATCAATGGACAACTTGAAGGATTGGTCCAGAAGATAATACTTAAAATTTTGTAGCATATACGCCATCACCAAGCCTTCGCCTTTCATGGTTGTGTAATTAAAAAAAATTATAGAAAATTATCTGGGGTGGTGTAGCATTTTTTCCCCTAGCTATGCCAACATGTTTCCAATGCAATGGTAGTGGGATCCACATGGACATGGAAAGAGCCCAATGCGATAAAATGCATGTTGGGTTCTTGGAATAGTTCAAATTATTTTGATAATAATAACTTTGATTTGTTCTACCGAGAATATCTAAGGTTCGAGCCCGTATAGCCCTATACATTCCACTAAGTTACACTACTCTTATATATATATATATATATATATCCCCTCATAGTCCCTATGACATGGATTTTCAAAGTATTTCAGATCATATCAATATCTTGTCCTTATCAAGATTGGTGGATGGGAACATGGGTCAACACAAAAATTATGTATAGTAGGTTCCTAGTCCTACTATGTCTTCTCGTGAGTCCAAAGTTCATAATGTTGAAATTCACACAATCATTCAAGGATATATAAGTGTATCATCCATTATGTAAGTGTACAGGTCTACTACATTGAATATTGGTGATATTTTGATTTCCTGTGGCAACTCAATCTCATAATAATTTGAAACAAAATTTCTTAGGATCTTACATGGTCCTATTCTTTCATATTCAACTTGTTATATTTTACTTTTGGAAATATTTCCTTCCCTAGGTGTGCTAAAAACTGATATCCAACTTAGAAATGAACCTCTCTTCTTCTCTATTCTATTATGCTTTTGTATTTATGTCTACTATTCTATAGTTGTTCATTGAGATGATCATGAAACTTCTACATTATTTCAGAAAAGTCTTCTGCACCTACACTTCATAACTCATCTTGTCCCAAATTTCTTAACTCTGAAACTCCTCTTGGATGCATTCCATATACTATGTGGAATGTGATTTTTCTTGTACTTCTATTCGGTGAATCATTATATGCAAACTCTTCCTAGGGAATAATTTGATCCCATTGAATCTTATGTTCAGTGAAAAAACTCCTCAACAAATTCCCTAAGCTTCGGTTTACCACCTCAGTATGTCCGTCTTTTTTAGGATGGTATGATGAACTAAAAGACAAATTTGTTCCCCAAATTCTTCCACAAGGTTCTCCAAAATTGTCCCACAAATTTAGTATCTCTGTCTAAGACTATACTTCTAGGAACCCCATTTAATCTCACAATTTACTTGAAAAAAATTTCTCTGTGTGAGTAGCATCGTTGTCCTTTTGACATGGAATGAAATGTGTGATCTTTGAAAATATGTCAGCCACCAAAAATATTCAATCACTATGCCTTTGCGTTCTTGGAAATCCCATAACAAAATCCATGCTTATAGGATCCCACAACCTATTTGAAATAGGCAATGGTTGATAAAATCCAATGTTTTGCTACTTTCCTTTGGCATATTGGCAGATTCTGCATCTTTCTACAAATTTCTTCACATCAGATCTTAGACTTGGCCAATGGTATGAATAAATCAACTGTGAATACGTTTTATCATGGCAGAAATGTCCATCCAATCCTCCACTATGCTTCTCCTTTAACAATTTATCCCTCATTAAACACTTTGGGATACATAGTTGACTTCCCATGAACAAAAGTCCATCTTGGATCAGATATTCCATCCACTTATTTCTGTCTCTTAGCAAAGGGTTCTCACATTCTTCGTAAGATTCCTTGAAATTTGGATCTTCTTGATACATCTCTTTGAGGTGTTCAAACCCTAAGGTCTCCACCTAAAATTCTTGTAGGATCAAACATCTTCTACTCAAAGAATCTAAAAATTTGGTAACACTTCCAAAAATATGCTTAGTAACAAAAGTAAAATTCTGCATGAATTCTACCCATTTGGCATGTATCTCATTCAACTTCTCTTTCTTGGTTATTAGCTGTAAAGACTGATTATCAATATACTAAAAAAACCCCTTCGAGATAAGATAACGCGTCAACTTTTTCAAGGCTTGTATTATAAAATAAAATTCCTTATCATATGTGGAATACTTTCTTTTGACATCATTCAACTTCTCACTAAAATAAGCAATATTTTTATTGTCTGGACTTAAAACTACGCCAATGGCTACTCCACTTGCATCGTATTTGACTTGAATTTTTTTTTTTAAATATGGCAGAACTAAAATAGGTTTTTACGTTATATTTTCTTTCAACACTCTAAATCCTTTTTCATCTCCCTTTGTCCAATTAAAATATGTATTCTATTTCTTTATGGTGTCTAGTATAGGTGCACAAATACTACTGAAATTCCTAATGAATTTCCTATAAAAACTCGCCATTCCATGAAACCTTCTTACCTCAAACCCACTTCTTGGAGAAGGAAAATATATTATTCCCCTAACCTTCTCTTGGTCCATCTTCAAATAATTTGAAGATATTACGAATCCCAAATATATAAGTTTTGTTTTCATGAAAGAACATTTCCCCAAATTTACTAACAAATTCTCTTGTTGCAGTGTTCTCAACATCTCATTGACCAATGTTGGACATTGCATCCAACCACTCATCCACAACACAAGAAGCAGATGGATAAAGAGATTGGCAAGAATGGAAGAGGAGATTCCATGATTGATGTGAGTCAAGATGATTCACAAGAGGACAATTTTCACCAGAAGAATTGACCATTGAGTTGGCTTGGTAAGAAATGGTTGAATTTCTTGAGCAAGACTTGCATTTTTCTGTTGTAGATGCACATTTCAGCCTTATGTATCCATTTGTGTTGAGAGTATGACAAGTTGCAACAGTTTATCACAACTTGTATGATGCAAGTTGCATGTGAATGCAATTTGTTTGAAGGCATTCTTGTTGTTGCACAACTTCACCAGGAGGATGTAAAAGATGGGTATGATGCTCACTTGTTACAGCCATATATATTTTTCATATTTAGCTCTTATGTACCCACATGTTTTGGGTTTATGTACTTATGTTTGTACTTGAAGGAGAGTTGAAGAGCTATGCACATGCATGTGTTTTTGTGTATGTGTATGTAGTGAACCTAGTGATAGTTCATCATGAAAGGCTCATGATTGTAACATGATTGTGTATTGTGAATGTCGAATTGTCAGTTTGGGAAGGTCGATATGTTTCAAATGAGTCTCAACTTGTGTCGATGTTGTCTTGACGACTATGTTGTTTCGATTATGTTTTTTGACTTATGTTTAGTCGATGGTGTTTGTTGGCTTGTAAGTCGATTTTGAGTACACCAAGATGCAGGAAAATGCCATGTTCTTTGATGAAGCACAAGATGCGACTGTTTTCTTGAAGAGAAAAAAGAGTTTGTTGGAATCATATTTAGTCTTGTATAAATTTGTTTTCAAGATTGATGGTTTTCTTGGTTTGTGATAAGATGTCGCAGGAAAGTTTTGCATCCATTGTAGAGCGGATTGTTTTGATGCTAAAGAGTTCACAAGAGGGAGTTGATTCTCAGTGGGAAGGTTGGCAGTCTTCCAAGCACAAAGAGAACAGTGGTTCAGCAGTAGCCAAAGGACAATAGTTGAGGGACATAGGCAGTTGTAGTGCAAGGCATGTCAAGATATTCAGGTGATTATCAAGAAGACTTTTCAAGTAGAATCAGTTGATAGAACTTGGAAGTAGAAGAGTATTGAAGCTCAGACAGATAATCATAAGCTTTTGTGGGTCAAAAAGCCTTTCAGTGAGAAGGCGTGAACAATATTTGGACAAGGGATCAAAATTTAGCTCAAATCAAAAGTTCTCAGAATTGCCTCAAAAGGAATGGGTGCATAGCCCTCATCATCATGAACCCAACACAACTCGTTTGGGTTCAATCACATGTCAGATGAGAGAGATATCGTGATCTGTTCGAATAGCCAAACAGGCAAAAAAATTTGTGTTGACTATACAGTGCATACGGATGTTGATGTGGCATGTCCATACGACACGTGGCAAGGTTGAATTGGTAGGGGCATACGACACATGGTATGTTTTGAGTTGGCAGTTTGAACGAATCATTTGGGGACATGTGGAATTATTTTGGCAAGTGGTTTGGTGCCACATGGCACCCTGTTATTGGTTTGGTGTTTGTTTAAAAGTTATGGAGTCCATCGGACTCGACCCTGTGACCACCACACATCGTGTAAAGCCTTTGCAAAGTCTTCACTTCCAACACACCACCATAGTAGTTCTTACTATGTAATGGTTTTAAATTTATTTAAATTTGTGTTAATGTTAAGTTGGCGCGGGGGGGCAGGCTGGGGCTTAGCCCCCAGCCCACGGTCTTGTGTATCATGGCATATGACTGCCCATATGACCCTTTGTCACATGGATCACGTGTGAATTTTGGATTTGGTTTCAAATGGTTACACAACCAATGCCCACCACTTGTCACAACCACATTTGTTCTTAAAGTCTTGGCCCTTTTTATTTGAATGCGCGGTCACATGGGCCACATGACCACGTCCTTGGTGGTTAGGGGTTAGGCGTTCCCTTAACCATCCTATAGTTTGCACTATTATGCAGTTATGCATCAGTTCTAGGTTTTATCATGAATTTGATCATGTGTGCTAGGTTTGCCACATAGAGGTGCGTTTTGGCGAACCAGAGACAATGAGCTTGAAGGAAGAAAATGGAAGGAGGCCTATCTTCTTCAACTTTTGGCCAAATGTGGTGCCGAAAAATCCCAGCTAGGGATTTTTGGACATTCTGAATCCATTGGCATTGTTTTCAAAGCCATTTGAAGACTTCTTTTCAGTTTTTTCATCATTGAAGTTTCAGAGAGCTCTAGGGAACTTGAAGCCCTCATTGATTGAGGTCATGCTCAGATGAGCCCATGTTTATTTTTTGGGATTGAATAATCATTTTTGGCTAATTGTTATGCTTTGAACACATTGGGATAGGTTTCAGATCCATTTGAGTACTTTTACAGGTGTTTTTTCCACAGTGAAGCTCAAGGAAGCTTAAGGCCACATGTAGAAGAGGTCATGCCCGAATGAGCCATGATCCATCTTTAGAGTTTTATTAGTCATTTTTGTGGTTTTTATGTATTTTGAACCCAATGGTACAATCAATATTTCTATTGGAGTTGAGCAACAGCTTGTAAAATAATCTTTGACAAACTAATCCCAAAGAGCCAAGTCCATTGATGGAGGCTCAAGGAGATGTATCCCAGAGAGGGGTGAACTCCTTTATCATCTTCTTATTGTTGTGAGTTTGATGGTTTATTTGCTGCAAGTTATGTTGTTGTGTATTTATTTAAAGCACATATTTAACCATTTAAAAGAAAATTTCCTCACACATGAACATTTAAAAGAAGATGCATAAACTTGGCACATAATTTATCTTGCATATTTTAACACATGGAGCAAGGTCCTATAAAGTTTATTTTAATGAAGTAGAGGGTGCTTGCATAGCATAACAAGTCATTGTTGAGCCTATTGTTGTTGAGGAGAGACCTAAGTATTGTGGTCTTGGATATGAATGGAAAGATGGAGAAAATTCCAAAGTTGAGAATATAAGGGAAATAGTTCCAAGAACAAATTTTGTTTCAAGTTCACCTCCTCAAGAATGCTATAAAGGTGAAAGTTCAAGAACTTTTGTTGGAAGTTCAACCCCTCCAGCATGCAAATTATGTGTTCAAGATGAATTCAAATGTGTGCACCGAAAGAGTTGTGACAACGATGAGGACAAGAACAGTGTTGTTGGTCTTCAAAGGAGAGCTTGTAACTCTTCAAACTTACCTTCTCAAACATGTGATAAAGGTGAATGTTCAATGTATAATTCTGCTTATCATTCTGTTTCTTTTGATTATGTTAAGAATGATAAATTTGCATGTAAAAATGGAAGAAAAAATCCATGTACATATTGTGGTTTATATAACCATCAGGTTTCAAAATGTTGGAAAAGATTGACCACTTTCAGGAAACTTTATAAGCAAAGACAACTTGAAAAGAGGATGCAAAAGATTTGCACTCATTGCGAGAAGAGGGGTCATCTCATTGACCAATGTTGGACATTCCATCCAACCACTCATCCAGAGCACAAGAAGCAAATGGATAAAGAGATTGGAAAGAATGGAAGAGGAGATTCCATCATTGATGTGAGTCAAGATTATTCACAAGATGACGATTTTCAGCAGAAGAATTGACCATTGAGTTGGCTTGGTAAGAAATGGTTGAATTTCTTGAGAAAGTAAGGCTTGCGTTTTTCTATTGTAGATGCACATTTCAGCCTTATGTATCCATTTATGTTGAGAGTATTACAAGTTGCAGCAGTTTATCACAACTTGTATGATGCAAGTTGCATGTGAATGCAATTCGTTTGAAGGCATTCTTGTTGTTGCACAACTTCGCCAGGAGGATGTAAAAGATGGGTATGATGCTCACTTGTTACAGCCATATATATTTTTCATATTCAGCTCTTATGTACCCACATGTTTTGGGTTTATGTACTTATGTTTGTACTTGAAGGAGAGTTGAAGAGCTATGCACATGCATGTGTTTTTGTGTATGTGTAAGCAGTGAACTTGGTGATAGTTCTTCATGAAAGGCTCATGATTGTAACATGATTGTGTATTGTGAATGTTGACTTGTTGGTTTGGGAAGGTTGAAATGTTTCAAATGACTCTCGACTTGTGTGGATGTTGTCTTGACGACTATGTTGTGTCGATCATGTTTTTCGACTTATGTTTAGTCGATGGTGTTTGTTGGCTTGTAAGTCAATTTTGAGTACACCAAGATGCAGGAAAACACCATGTGATTTGATGAAGCACAAGATGTGACCATTTTATTGAAGAGAAAAAAGAGTTTGTTGGCATCATTTTCAATCTTGTATAAATTTGTTTTCAAGATTGATGGCTTTCTTGGTTTGTGATAAGATGTTGCAGGAAAGTTTTGCAGCCATTGTAGAGAGGATTGTTTTGACGCTAAAGAGTTCACAAGAGGGACTTGATTCTCAATGGGAAGGTTGGCAGTCTTCCAAGCACAAAGAGAATAGTGGGTCAGTAGTAGCCAGAGGACAGTGGTTGAAGGACATAGGCAGTTGCAGTGCAAGGTATGTCAAGATATTCAGGTGATTGTCAAAAAGACTTTTCAAGTAGAATCAGTTGATAGAACTTGGAAGCAGAAGAGTCTTTAAGCATAGACAGATAATCATAAGATTTTGTGGGTCCAAAATCCTTTTAGTGGGAAGGCGTGATCAAAATCTGGACCAGGGGTCAAAATTTAGCTCAAAAATCAAATTTCTCGGAATTGCCTCAAAATTAACGGGTGTGTAGCCCTCATCGTCACAAACCCAATGCAAATCATTTGGGTTCAAATGGATGTCAGATGAGAGATATATCACAATCTGTTCGAATCACAAAACAAGCAAAAAAAAAAAATTGCTAACTGTACAGTCCATACAGATGCTGATGTGGCGTGTCCGTATGACACATGGCAAGGCTGAATTGGAAGGGCCATATGACACGTGGTGTTTGATGAGTTAGCAGTTTGAACAAATCATTTGAGGACACGTGGCATTATTTTTGCAAGTGGTTTGGTGCCACGTGGCCCAGTCGTGGGCTGCCATGTGGCACCCTGTTATTGGTTTGGTGTTTGTTTAAAAGTTATGGAGTCCACCAGACTCGACCCTATGACCTCCACGCGCCATGTAAATCCTTTGCAAAGTTTGCGCTACCAAAGCACCACCATAGTAGTTCTTACTATGTAACGGTTTTAAATTTATTTAAATTTGTGTTAATGTTAAGTTGGTGTGACGGGTCGAGCTGGGGCTTAGACCCTAGCCCGCGGTCTTGTGTATTATGGCATATGACCGCCCATATGACCTTTTGTCACATGAAGCACATGGGAATTTTGGATTTGGTTTCAAATGGTTACAGAACCAATGCCCACCACTTGTCACAACCATGTTTGTTCTTAAATTCTTGGCCCTTTTTATTTAAACGCGCGGTCACATGGGCTACATGACCACAACCTTGGCAGTTAGGGGCTTGGTGCACCCATAACCATCCTACATTTTGCACCATTATGCGGTTATGCATCGGTGCTAGGTTTTAGCATGAATTTGAGCGTGTGTGATAGGTTGGCCACACAGAGGTCCATTTTGCTGAACCAGAGACAACAAGCTTGAAGGAAGAAAATGGCAGGAGGCCTATCTTCTTCATCTTTAGGACAAACAAGGTGCCGAAAAATCCCAGCTAGGGGTTTTTGGATGTTCTTAATCCACTAGAACTATTTTCAAAGCCATTTGAAGACTAATTTTGCAGGTTTTTCATCATTTTAGTTTCAGAGAGCTCTAGGGAGCTTGAAGCCCTCATTGATTGAGGTCATGCTCAGATGAGCCCATGTTTATTTTTTGGGATTGAATAATCATTTTTGGCTAATTGTTATGCTCTAAAAAAATTGGGATAGGTTTCAGATCCATTTGAGGACTTTTACAGGTGTTTTTTCCATAGTGAAGCTCAGGGAAGCTTAAGGCCACATGTAGAAGAGGTCATGCCCGGATGAGCCATGATCCGTTTTCAGAGTTTTATTAGTCATTTTGGGGGTTTTTATGTATTCTAAACCCAATGGTACAGTCATTATTTCCATTGGAGTTGATAAGTAGCTTGTAAAAGAATCATTGACAAGCTAATCCCAAAGAACCAAGTCCATTGATGGAGGCTCAAGGAGATGTAGCCCAGAGAGGGGTGAACTCCTTTATCATCTTCTTATTGTTGTGAGTTTGATGCTTTATTTGCTGCAAGTTATGTTGTTGTTTATTTATTTAAAGCACATATTTAACCATTTAAAAGAACATTTCCTCACACATGAACATTTAAAAGAAGACGCATAAACTTGCAACATAATTTATCTTGCATATCTTAACACATGGAACAAGGTCATGTAAAGTTTATTTTAATGAAGTAGAGGGTGCTTGCATAGAATAACAAGTCATTGTTGAGCCTATTCTTGTTGAGGAGATACCTAAGTATTGTGGTCTTGGACATGAATAGAAAGATGGAGAAAATTCCAAAGTTGAGAAGATAAGGGAAATAGTTCCAAGAACAAATTTTGTTTCAAGTTCACCTCCTCAAGAAGGCTATAAAGGTGAAAGATCAAGAACTTTTTTTGCAAGTTCAACCCCTCCAACATGTAAAGTATGTGTTCAAGGAGAATGAAAATGTGTGAAACGAAAGAGTTGTGACAACGATGAGGACAAGAACACTTTTGTTGGTCTTCAAAGGAGAGCTTGTAACTCTTCAAGTTCACCTCCTCAAAGAGGCGATACGGGTGAATGTTCAAGGTATAATTCTGCTTATCATTCAGTTGCTTTTGATTATGTTAAGCATGATAAATTTGCATGTAAAAATGGAAGAAAAAATCCATGTACATATTCTGGTTTATATAACCATCATGTTGCAAAATGTTGGAAAATATTGACCACTTTCAGGAAACTTTATAAGCAAAGACACCTTGAAAAGAGGATGCAAAAGATTTGCAATCATTGCCAGAAGAGGGGTCATCTCATTGACCAATGTTGGACATTTCATCCAACCACTCATCCACAGCACAAGAAGAGATGGATAAAGAGATTGGAAAGAATGGAAGAGGAGATTCCATGATTGATGTGAGTCAAGATGATTAACAAGAGGACGATTTTCAGCAGAAGAATTGACCATTGAGTTGGCTTGGCAAGAAATGGTTGAATTTCTTGAGCAAGTAAGGCTTGCATTTTTCTGTTGTAGATAAACATTTCAGCCTTATGTATCCATTTATGTTGAGAGTATGACAAGTTGTAGCAGTTTATCACAACTTGTTAGATATATTTCTTGTAAGGGAGTTAGAATGTAAAAGGATGGATCAAAAACCCATTTGTCCTAAGTTTTAGGCGCGGGTGTGTCTGTGTTAAGAAAGAATCATTTTTGAACGGCTGGAATTTGTGCACGTAGATCAACGATGCACAGTGAATTCCAGACCCCCCTTGTCTTCTGACCTTTAAGCGGGGGGGGGGGAGTCCAGAATCGTGGGCGCAACTCTCCGATGGTTCAGATTAGTGCGCCCAGATCAACGACAATGAAGACCATTCCGGACCCCCCCTACCTTTCTACCTTTAAGCAGAGGGGGGGGGTTCGGAATTGGGGGTGCAACTTTCTGATGGCTGAGATTTTAATGCCTGGATCAGCGGCGCTCATGCACTCCTGCCATCCTCGACTGCCCTGTGTTTAAGCTTGCATGGGCCCTTCTCCTGTCACGTCACCTTCCAACTGCTTTTCTCCCGCTGCCATGTGTCATCCGTCTACCTCCCCTTTATGGTCCACGTGGTCTTCTTTCCTTCCCATCATCCACACACCATCTGCCGTGCACCTCCTCCTCTCCATGTCAGCCTCCCGCTAAAGGATGCCCATCGCAAATGCTTTCCTGCCCCCTCCGCCTGGCGTCTTTTGCCACGTGTCTCTCCCAAAACCCTTCTCACGCCTCACCACTTCTTTCACGTCCTCACAAGTTTCGGCCCCTTCACTATGTTTCCATACCCCCCACCTTCCATGCTGGCTCCTCACACATATCCTTTGAGCCAGTCAAACTATTCCAAATGGCAGCATTAGAAGTCTTCCATATCCCGAGGTGCTGAGTTGGCCAGATCATCCTGGATCCCAAGAAAGTAGTTATTGAAGCGGTTGGTGGTGGTCAGATATCGCCTCCGCCTTAATGGGAAAGCACGGCCATGAATTTAAGGCACGTCGATTCGCTGTTGGAACTATCAAAGAATTAAGATTGCATCTGACATAAGTTGCACGATCTTTCAGATGTTGACTATCAGAAGCCATGCAGACGCAAATCTTTCAATGCAGTGTCTTGATTTCGCTGTTGTTGTTGTTTTGAGTATATGAAGGCGTTTTCGCCATTTTTGTATCTATCGATGGTTGAGCTGAGCTTCGGGATGTAAACCTTTAATGAAGCACTGATAATCTAGTTATGTATGCACTTTTGAGACTTCTTGCCTGGTGAATGCCAGTTTCTTTTGCATATTTGTTCCACTGTGTTAAAAACGCTCGGAATTGGAGGATCCAGTTGAGCCATAGTTGTTATAGGATGATGTTGGTAGGATCACTGTAGCAGTTATGATGTTTTTAGCCAGCTCTTGTGATTTTCTCAACGCTGAGTGACTTGGAATTGGAGGATCCAGTCGAGTTCTCCTCGGTTTCTTGAGACCCTGAACCAAGAGGATCTTGCCTTCAACATCTTTCTTCTGCAAATAGCCGTAAGCCTGTTTCCCAAGGCTGTTTGTTCATTTTCCTCACTAAGTCTTCCACCTATTCACCCTTTTATCAACCCACTGGCTGAAGTTGGATCAAGACCTCCTTTGTCACCATATATACCAGACTCAGTCCCCGAGTTAGAGTGACATCTCCTCAATTTTTCCTCCATTTGATCACCCCTTTAAAACAAATCGTGACATTAAACCTGATGGGCGTCGGGCTCTGCTCCTGCTAGCAATCTAGGAGTGACTTCCATCTCCAACATTTCTAGCGCCGTTGCCAGGGACGATGTTGAATATATTCCCTGGGATTGAAACACAAAGATCAACTGATTTTGAAGGTGCATCAGATATCAGAACTTGAAGATTGCTACTGTGCACCTGGCGACTCCATTGTGACGACTCCGCTGAGGAGAACCTGCTCTATCAACTGTGGCTTTGAGAGGCAGATATACGAGGTCTAACCCACACCTGCCTTTAGCCACACCAGAAGCTGACGTGGAAGAAGTGCACAGAAAGGGAAAGAGATCTGCAAAAGAAGTTTTCGTCGATGAAATAGGTAATACCCCATCCCCTTCTGTGAAAAATCCATTTTCTTGTTCTCAGCTTCCTAGTCGTATTTCCTCTGAGGTTTCCTGTTTTCTGAACTTCGAGAGTGTTCCTGCTGAGTTTTCTCCTCTCGGTCTAGTATCAGAGGGAGAAATCCTTGTCACTCCCCCTTCAAGAGGTTTCACTACTCCTCCTTTTATTACTACTGCTGCACAGGGAGAGACACCTGCACACTCGGGTCCCCTAGGCCTCTCGCTGTTTTCCCCACTGTCCCCTTTGAGGACCTCTTTGCCTACGCCTCCTGTTCACACTCCTTCTCCTCCCACTTCTCCTCCACCTAACATTCCCATGGAAGGTGCTAATCCCCCTCTGAACAGAATGGATGCTATAGTTGCTGCCATATATGCTCCTTTGATTCTTCCCCAGCCTTTGAACCCTCTCCCTACTGGAGACTATTTGAAATACATGCCCAAGTTGAGTGATGAGGAAGATGTAACTGCTGAAGAGAACCTAGCTGCCTTTTACAGCTATGCAGACAACTTAAATATCGAGAGTGAAGATGTCTGGATGAGAGTCTTTGTCCAGAGCCTTGATGGGGAGGTGAGGAAATGGTTCCAGGGATTGGCCCCTGGATCTATTGCTGGCATTGAGGCCTTGGATAATGTTTTCCTAAGGTAGTGGGGAGATAGAAAATATTATATGTATTATATGACAGAGTTTGGGTCTCTGAGGAAGATGGAAGGGGAGTCTGTCTCAGACTTCTCCAAAAGATTTAATAAAATGTACAACAAGATTCCTGCAGAGATTAAACCCTCAGAGGCCTCTGCTCAAATTTCCTATGCTAGCGCATTTGACCTTGATTTATGTTTTGTGTTAAGAGAAAGAAGAGTCGCCTCTTTAGCTTAGATGCAGGATGTAGCTATAGAAGTGGAATCCAACATATTGGCAGCTGATAGACTGAGGAGCCAGGCCGACGCAGACAGAAGAAAGGAAAAGTTGGAAGCCTCAACTTCCGGCCCATCACTATCCCACCCTCAAGTAAATGAGATGACCCGAGTTATGAACCTCCTTAAAGAAGAGGTGGAGAGGTTGAAGGTGGAGAGAAAACAATCAAACAAGGGCCCTCAGAGCACCGAGAACAGGACAGGTTTCAGAAGGCCAAATAATTTCGCTCCTCCAGCTATGCACAGAGAGAAGGAAAGAGACAGAGACGACCAAAAAATTCAGGCCCCCTTCTAGAACAATTTTGTGGCTGATGAAGAAGAAGGGGAAGCAGAAGAGCCTGAGCCTAAAATCCACAGTGTAGAAGTCACTCTCCCTTTCCCTCATCTGACCCGATCAGCATATGAAGAATCTCTCATGGATGGTCAACTGAACGAATTGAGCAAAGGAGACAAAGCTAGCAGCGGTCGAGGTAGGTACAACTTCAGGTCTGACAAAAGGGCAGCAACCCCTAACGTTCCTGAGCCATCCAATAGAGCAGAGAAACCTACTAATGAAGTAGCAGATAGAGGTAACAAGGCCCAACCTCTCTCCCCCATTGTCCATAGTCATGTTCCTGAAATTAGAGAAATCCCAAAGCCTATGTCTTCTTTCAATTTCGAACATGAGATTCAGAAAATTAGAATTCCTGTGCCACTCACTGAGTTAATTAAACATGGGGAATTCAAAAAATTCTTCTCTGAACTACTGAAATCGGAAGCCTCATACCCTCTCACAGACTCCATAAACCTCCAAGATGAAAGGCCTGCAGTTGTCCTAGGTCCCATGGTAGAAGACCGAGATGATTCATCCCCTCCCTTCTACACCTCCTTGAACATACATGACAAAGTGTTACATAATTGCCTTATGGATTTAGGGGCCTCTCACAACCTTATGCCCAAAGCCGTCATGGAAGAATTAGGACTGGAAGTCACCCGAGCCTATCATGACCTTTATTCTTTTGACTCCAGGAGGGTCTAGTGTTTGGGAGTGATTAAGGACCTAGTAGTCTCTCTGTTTCAGTTGCCCATGAAGAGTATGGTCATGGATATCGTGGTAGCCGATGTCCCCCCTAAGTTCGGCATGCTATTGTCAAGATCTTGGATAAAGAGACTGGGGGGAACCTTGCATATGGACCTCACATATGCCACCATTCCAGTCTTTGGGGGGGAACATAGGAGACTGTACAGAGAAGCCCAACTAGCCTACATTGTCAGTGACGAGGCCAACCCTACCAATCATCCCATCTATGCCTTGGACACTGATTTAGGCTCCAGTTTACTACAGCTCACCCACACCCTTGAAGCTTCTTTGTAGATCAGAAAGCAGCCCGTCCTTAATCAAGAGACCTCCCATTTAACTTCCTCTGTTTGGAAGATTTTCTTTGATGGAGCTTTCTCTAGTATGGGTGCAGGTGCCGGAGTGATATTTGTATCACCTTGTCATGAGACCATCTCTCTGTCATACATGCTGGAATTCGAGGTCACCAATAATGTGGCAGAGTATGAAGCTCTGGTTCTGGGTTTGAGGGCTGCCCAAGAAATGGGAATCAAGGAGATGGCTGTGTTTGGGGATGCATAACTGATTGTCCAGCAGGTCAAAAATGTCTATCAAACTAAGCATCCTCGGCTCAGGAATTACAGAAACGAGGTATGGGATCTGGTCGATAATTCCTTGCTGGCCTTTAACATTTCCTACATTCCAAGGGAGGAAAATGCCTCGGCCGACTGTTTATCTTTCATCGCTAGTGTGCTCGAAGTCCCCACATTGCCCACTGTCGGGTCTGAAATTGAAATAAAATACAGACCTTCTATACCAGACAATGTCAAACACTGGAGGGTGTTTGAAGATGATCAAGAAATTGAGAAATTTCTCCAGTCCATTGATGAATTTTCCACCATGCACATAGATGAGAATCCTGAAGAGGAATATGATCATCACCCTGGGGAATTTGTGAATAAAATTGTTGATCACTGGATCATTCAGCTACCGAGCAATCACATTCCGAGAGGGATGATCCCGTTAGAAATATTGTTCGACGGGAATGATGTGGCAATAAAAGGGAAGGTTTCAAGTGATGATGATGACACAGCTGAATGCAACATAGGCACACCTGAGGAACCAAAGTTTGTCAAACTGTCAAAAATTTTGACGGAAGGGCAGAGGATCGAATATATCAAGTTACTGAAGGAGTTTGTTGATGTGTTTGCATGGACCTATAAAGACCTCAAAACATATGACACATCAGTCATCAAGCACAAGATCCCACTAAAAGAGGAAGCTAAGCCATTCAAGCAGAAGCTGAGACAGATAAATCCCATGTTGTTGCATGTCATGGAGAAAGAGGTAAAGAAGTTGCTGGATGCCTAGATCATTGTCCCCTTGAGATATTCTGAATGGGTGGCCAATTTGGTCCCGGTGAGAAAGAAAAGTGGAGAAATCAGACTCTATGTCGATTTCAGGAACCTGAACAGAAGTTCAAGGAAGGACAATTATCCCCTGCCCAACATGGAACACATTTTACAGAGGGTCACTGGTGCATCCAAGATGTCCATGATTGATGGTTTCTCTGGGTATAATCAGATATCAGTCATGCCTGAGGATAGAGAAAAAACAACCTTCATCACTCCCTGGGGCACATTCATGTATGCCAAAATGCCTTTCGGACTGATGAATGCAGGAGCAACATTTCAGCGAGCCATGGACATAGCCTTCGTCGGGGAGAAGGACTAGTTTGTGGTGATATATCTGGATGACATCACAGTCTTCTCTAAGACTGATAAAGAGCACTGCTGCCACTTAAAGAGAGTTTTCCTAAAGTGCCGGAGGTATGGCCTATCTTTAAACCCCAAGAAATCATTGTTTTCTTTGAAAGAGGGGAAGTTGTTAGGTCACATAGTGTCAGCAGAAGGAGTAAGGATTGACCCAGGTAGGGTGGAAGTGATTCAGGCCCTGTCACTTCCCCGGTCCAAGAAAGAAGTTCAGGCATTTTTGGGGAAGGTCAACTTTCTGAGGAGATTCGTCTCGAACTTCGCTGAGCTGATGAAACACATTACAGCCATGCTCAGGAAGGGCCATGAAATAAGGTGGACTGCTGAATCCAGGGGATCTTTTGCCCAGATAAAGAAAGCATTGACTGAAGCACCTGTGCTAATCAGTCCTGATTATTCTAAAGATTTCCTGATTTTCTCATTTGCTTCTGAGGACTCAATAACAGTAGTCCTGTTGCAGAGAAATGATCAAGGGCGAGAGCAGCCCATTTCCTTCTTCAACAAGGCATTGAGAGATGCTGAACTCAGATATGAGATCATGGAAAAGCAGGCCTATGCATTGGTGAAAGCTCTCAAAGCTTTCAGAATCTACGTTTTGCACTCGAAAATCACTGTATATGTCCCTTTGACTTCTGTGAAAGACATCCTTATACAGCCCAACATAGACGGGAAAAGGGGCAAATGGATAGCTAAGATCCTCGAATTTGACCTGGAAAGTAAACCCACCAAGCTGATAAAGGGGCAAGGTTTGGCCAAGTTGCTGGCTGAATCCAACTACAAATCCCTGGAGATTAATTGCATCAATGAGCAAGCCGAGTCATCCAACAGTAGTTCCCAGGTCACCATACCACTAGCAGCATGTCCCTGGTATAGGGATATCTTGTACTTTCTGCAAGAATTAAAGCCCCCTGACGGACTGGGAAAGAGTAGGGCCAGAGCTTTAAAGCTCAAAGCGGTCAAATACTGCCTTATTGACTGAGCCTTGTATTGGAGAGACCCTCTGGGGATATTATTAAGATGTCTAGACCCTTTTCAATCCCAGAAGGTGATGTTCGATTTTCATAGCAGTCTCTACGGGGGTCAGCATTTTTGGAAAACCACAGCCCACAAAATCCTCCGGGTTGGGTATTACTGGCCTACTCTGTTTACTGATGTCTGCAGGGAAGTCAAGGATTGCATCAAATGCCAAAAATTTTCAGGTAAACAACAACTCAAATATTTTCCATTAAATCCTGTAGTGGTTTCGGCACCCTTTCAGCAGTGGGGATTGGATTTCATCAGAGAGATTCATCCTCCCTCAAGTGGCCAGCACAGATGGATCCTCACTGCAACTGATTATTTCACCAAGTGGATAGAGGCGGTCCCCACCAGGAGCACTTCTCACAAAGTAATCATCAGCCTCTTGGAAGACATCATGACCAGATTTGGCTGCCCAAGAAGAATTGTCACTAACAATGCCTCCCCCTTCAGGTCTGAGCCTCTGATCAAATTTTGTGAACAATTTGGGATTTCATTGGTTCACTCTACTCCATACTATCCTCAAGGAAACGGACTGGCAGAGTCCTCCAATAAAATCCTGATCAAGCTTATCAAAAATCTATTGGAGGACAATTAGAAGGCCTGGAATTCAAAGCTCAAATTTTCTCTCTGGGTTGATCGGGTGACAACCAAGAAGTCCCTGGGTCTCTCACCTTTCCAACTGGTTTACGGAATAGAGGTTGTTTTTCCCACTCAGCTTGCCTTACCTGTGGAAAATTTCCTCCAGGTCCTTGAAGGAGAACCTAATCATATACTCAGAAGGATTCATCAGATGGTGGAAGTGCAATAGATCAGAGAACAGGTCATGGACAAAGCCTACAATCGTCAGCAAAAGATCAAGCAGACTTTTGACAGGAAGAACAAGAAGAAGGGATTTCAGCAGGGTGATCTAGTACTCAAATCGGATGCACCCAAGCAGGAAAAGGGAAAACACAGTAAATTTGATGCCCTCTGGATCGGGCCTTTCAAGATCCTTGAAGCATTTTCAAACAACACTTATAGGTTGTAGGATCTGGAAGGTGAAGAAGTTTTTAATGGCCCAGTAAATGGGCACTTCTTGAAAAAATATTTTCTGTGAGCCACAGTTAGCTCTTTTTGTTTTGTTTTATACAT
>ML802336.1:60761-82060 GCA_009831015.1 Picea engelmannii
CTTGTGTTCAATATGAATGCAAATGTGTGAAACAAGAGAGTTGTGACAGCCATGAGGACAAGAACACTGTTGTTGGTCTTCAAAGGAGAGCTTGTAATTCTTCAAATTCACCTCCTCAAAGAGGCGATAAAGGTGAATGTTCAAGGTATAATTATGCTTATCATTTAGTTGCTTTTGATTATGTTAAGCATGATAAATTTGCATGTAAAAATGGAATAAAAAATCCATGTACATATTGTGGTTTATATAACCATCATGTTTCAAAATGTTGGAAAATATTGACCACTTTCAAGAAACTTTATAAGCAAAGACAACTTGAAAAGGGGATGCAAAAGATTTGCACTCATTGCCAGAAGAGGAGTCATATCATTCACCAATGTTGGGCATTGCATCCAACCACTCATCCATAGCACAAGAAGTAGATGGATAAAGAGATTGGAAAGAATGGAAGAGGAGATTCCATCATTGATGTGAGTCAATATGATTCACAAGAGGACGATTTCCAGCAGAATAATTCACCATTGAGCTGGCTTGGTAAGAAATGGTTGAATTTCTTGAGCAAGTAAGGCTTGCATTTTTCTGTTGTAGATGCAAATTTCAGCCTTATGTATCCATTTATGTTGAGAGTATGACAAGTTGCAGCAATTTATCACAACTTGTATGATGCAAGTTGCATGTGAATGCAATTTGTTTGAAGGCATTCTTGTTGTTGTACAACTTCACCAGGAGGATGTAAAAGATGGGCATGATGCTCACTTTTTATAGCCATATATATTTTTCATAGTTAGCTCTTATGTACCCACATGTTTTGGGTTTATGTACTTTTGTTTGTACTTGAAGGAGAGTTGAAGAGCTATGCACATGCATGTGTTTTTGTGTATGTGTAAGAAGTAAACCTGGTAATAGTTCGTCGTGAAAGGCTCATGATTGTAACATGATTGTGTATCGTGAATGTCGACATGTCAGTTTGGGAAGGTCAGTATGTTTCAAATGAGTCTCGACTTGTGTCGATGTTGTCTTGATGACTATGTTGTGTCGATCATGTTTTTCGACTTATGTTTAGTTGATGGTGTTTGTTGGCTTGTAAGTCGATTTTGAGTACACCAAGATGCAAGAAAACGCCATGTGCTTTGAAGAAGAACAAGATGTGACCACTTTCTTAAAGAGTAAAAGACTTTGTTGGCATCATTTTCAGTCTTGTATAAATTTGTTTTCAAGATTGATGGTTTTCTTGGCTTGTGATAAGATGTCACAGGAAAGTTTTTGCAGCCATTGGAGAGTAGATTGTGTTGATGCCAAACAGTTCACAATAGGGACTTGATTATCAGTGGGAAGGTTGGCAGTCTTCCAAGCACAAAGAGAACAGTGGGTCAGCAACAGCCAAAGGACAGTGGTTGAGGGACATAGCCAGTTGCAGTGGAAGGCATGTTAAGATATTTAGGTGATTGTCAAAAAGACTTTTCAAGTAGAATCAGTTGATAGAACTTGGAAGCAGAAGAGTATTGAAGCTTAGAAAGATAATCATAAGCCTTTGTGGGTCCAAAATATTTTTAGTGTAAAGGTGTGATCAAAATCTAGACCAGGGGTCAAAATTTATCTCAAAAAAATCAAATTTCTCGGAATTGCTGCAAAATGAATGCGTGCGTATCCCTCGTCGTCGCGAACCCAACACAACTCGTTTGGGTTCAAACAGACATTGGATGAGAGATATATCGTGATCTGTTCGAATCACCAAACAGGCAAAAAAAATTGTGTTGACTGTATAGTCCATATAGTTCGTACAGATGCTAACGTGGCATGTCCGTATGACATGTGGCAAGGTTGAATTGGCAGGGCCGTACGACACGTGGTGTGTGCTGACTTGACAGTTTGAAAAAATCATTTGAGGACACGTGGCATTATTTTGGCAAGTGGTTTGGTGCCATGTGTTCTAGTCGTGGGCTACCATGTGGTACCCTGTTATTGGTTTGGTGTTTTTTTTAAAGTTATGGAGTCCACCGGACTTGACCCCGTGACCTCCATGTGTTGTGTAAAGCCTTTGCAAAGTCTGCACTGCCAACACGCCACCATAGTAGTTCTTACTATGTAATGGTTTTAAATTTATTTAAATTTGTGTTAATGTTAAGTTGACATGGGGGGTCGGGCTGGGGCTTAGCCCCCAGCCCGCGGTCTTGTGTATTATGACATATGACTGCCCATATGACCCTTTGTCACATGGAGCATGTGCAAATTTTGGATTTTGGTTTAAACGGTTACAACCAACCATTCAACCGACACTTGGCAGTTTTTCATTGGTTCAAAACTCATCCCTTTTCGTATTTGCGTGAGGTCACATGGTGACCCTTATGACCATGGTTTATGTGGTTTGGGGGCCTAATTTCATTAAGAGTTTGACAATTTGACCGTTTTTGTAGTTATGTGCCGGTGCTAGGTTTTAGCACGATTTTGAGCATGTGTGCTAGGCTGGGCACATAGAGGTGTGTTTTGGCGAACCAAAGACAACAAGCTTGAAGGAAGAAAATGGCAGGAAGCCTATCTTATTCATTTTTTGGCCAAATGAGGTGCCGAAAAAGCCCAGCTAGGGGTTTTTAGACATTCTGAATCCATTGGGACTATTTTCAAAGCCATTTCAAGACCTATTTTGCAAGTTTTTGATCATTGAAGTTTCAGAGAGCTCTAGGGAGCTTGAAGCCCTCATTGATTGAGGTCATGCTTAGATGAGCCCATGTTTATTTTATGTGATTGAGTAATCATTTTTGGCTAATTGTTATCCTTTGAACACATTGGGATAGGTTTCAGATCCATTTGAGGAATTTTACAGGTGTTTTTTCCACAGTGAAGCTCAGGGAAGCTTAAAGCCACATGTAGAAGAGGTCATGCCCAGATGAGCCAAGATTCGTTTTCAGAGTTCTATTAGTCATTTTTGGGGTTTTTTATGTATTCTGAACCCAATGGTATAGTCGGAAAATCCATTGGAGTTGAGAAACATCTTGTAAAATAATGTTTGAAAAACTAATCCCAGAGATCCAAGTCCATTGAAGGAGTCTCAAGGAGATGTATCCCAGAGAGGGATGAACTCCTTTATCATGTTGTTATTGTTGTGAGTGATTGATGGTTATTATTTGCTGAAAGTTATTTTTGTTGTTGTATTTATGAAAACAACATAATTAATCTTACAAAGATATCACACATGAACATTTAAAAGAAGATGCATAAACTTGGCACATAATCTATCTTGCATATTTTAACACATTGAGCAAGGTCCTGTAAATTTTATTTAAATGGAATAGAGTATGCTTACATAGCATAACAAGTTAGCCCACTATTTTCAGATCACTCAAGTGCTCTCCTTCGGTCTTATTGAAGATTAAGATATCATCCAAATAGAAAGTTACAAACTTACCAATAAAATATTTGAGTACTCCATTCATCAACCTCATAAATTTACTTGGTGCATTCGTTAAGCCAAATGTCATAACCAATCACTCATATAATCCTTCATTCATTTTGAATGTTGTCTTCCATTGATCTCCTTCTCTCATCCTTATCTGATGGTAACCACTCTTCAATTCTATCTTGGAAAAATAATTTTATCCACTCAATAAATCCATCAAATCATCCATTATGGGTAAAAGAAATCTATACTTCATGGTTATCTTGTTGATGGATATTGAATATATACACATTCTCCAACCTCCATATTTATTTGGAATCAACACAATTGGTACTACGCACAGACTCAAACTTTCCCTGACCAAACCTTTATCTAAACACTCTTGGACTTGGTTCTTGACATGTTCATTCTCTCAAGGTGTCAATATATATGTTTCTTTATTTGGAAAATTTGCTCCTGGAATAAGGTCAATATGATGACTGATACTCTTGATGGGCGGTAAAGAGTGAGGTAACTCATCCACCACAATATCAATGAACCCATCCAATAACTCTTGGACTTCTACACGAAAATTAATCAATAGAAGTTCTTGTGAGAATGAATCTTGGCTTACCTACAACAACGAATTGCATTTCTTGTTCTTTCTTGAATTCTTTCAACAACTCCTTCCCACTCATGAGAAATATACTTGGACTAGCTTCTTCTTTGACTCATTTATCTTCTATTGGTAGAAACATATGTTTACATCCATTCTCCTCAAGGGTATAAGTATTTTTCCTCCCATCATGTATGACATTCTTTTCATATTGCTACGGTCTTCCCAATAGAGCATGAAAAACATGCATAGGTATGACATCATATAGAACTTCATCATTATAACCTCCTATCTTAATATCAAATTTACATTGTGAACTTACCATTACTTGATGTCCTTTATGCAACCACAATAACTTGAATAGACTCAGATGTGCAGTTTTCTCTAGCTTCATTTTTTCCACCATATTTGTGGATACTAAATTATCAGTACTTCCACTTTCTATGATCACCTTGCATACCCTATCTCTGGTATTGCAAGCAGTTTTAAACATATTGTTTCTCTAGACTGGTTCTCTTACCTCTTTCTTTGGCTTCATGGGAAATTTCCTCATCATGAGTGATCTTCCTTCTTTCACTTCTTCTAAATTCATATCTGCCTCTACATTCCTCTTCTGTGCTTCCAAAATATGAGCTTCTGCACCTCTCATATTTGTTTTATTATGACATTCCCAAGACACGTGCCATGTCTTTCCACAGGAATAACAATTCACTTCTACTCCTTTTCCTCTTCATCTTCCTATGGGAAAAAAGTTTCTTCCATGATAGTTTCCCCCTCTATAACTTCCTCCTCTCTCTGTCTGACTGTGGTACCTTCTAGCTTCAGTTCTGGGTCTCTGAAACTTTTCTCTGACAACTCCTCTACCTCTGCTTGGACTTTTTCCTCTGTTCTATTTAATTTTATTTCTGGCCAACTTTTTCTCTGACTTGAGGGCTACCTGATAATCATCTTCCACATTTCTCATTTTCATCATGCTAATATCATCTTGGATTTCATATCTCAGGCCATTAATGTACCTGACAACCTTTTCTTCATCCTTCTCCCTATGTTCTACTCTTATGTTAAGCTTGTAGAAATCTTTAGTGCATTCCTTCACTGACAAACCTTTCTATCTCAGATTTTGTAGATTTCTAAACAAATTTATTGTATAATACTTGGGTATGAACTTAGGTTTCAAATTCACTACCATTCTATCCCAATTATTGATTTTAGACTTACCTTTGCATCTTCTGTTAGCTTGCAATTCATCCCATCATAATGTTACATGTCCTTTCAATCTGGTCACATCATGCTTCACTTTCTTCTCATCATCAATATCCTCATAGTCGAAGTACTTATCCAAAGAACTTATCCAATAGAGCAGTTCATCCACATCTAAGTTACCTTCATACATTGGGACTTCAATTTTCACTCTGGTTCCCAGCTTGACAACAACTCTCAGCAGTCACTCCTCTCCTGCTTATTCTCCTCCAACTTCTTGAGCTTATACATCTTCATTTTCACTTTCAATGACGTCACTAGCAAATGGTTCTCTTCTCTGTGTTGTCTCCATGGAATACAACCTTACACAAAGTTCTCCCATCTCTTCTCCCATGGATGTGTTTACCACTGGTCTCTCTTTGCATCTCCTTGGAAAAATTATTCCAATATTTCTTTACACCCCTTGATGATATCAGACAAGTCTAGTACTTTTCCTTCTATCAAAAGAAAAATTGTATGCTCTGATACCACTTGATGCAAACCCCTACCACCTCATGGGTATCACATGACCTCCTAGTATAGGATCATTCACAGTATGGAGCCAAGTTATCTCTCAGCCTCTTGCTGAGCCCTCAAAATATTATTCCACCTGCCCTAACTTGAACTTAGATCTGGGGCTTCTTGTAATGTCCCCGACCTCTTAGAGAGGTGATGAGGAGACTCAGTGGCCTGGGCACCCCCACTAGGTCATAGTCTCACACTGAAGGGGGAAGTCAATGAGGCTAAAGTTATATTTTTAACTTGACTTAAGAAAGGAAAGGGATTAAAGAGTAAAAGATAACTCAACAGAAGAATAGAATATTAACCCTGGGAGTTAACCTAACTCAACAGAGAATTAGAAGGAAAAGTATAAGTAAGAGGTTGGGGCATACCTATTGGGAATTCTAGTTTTGTATTAGCATTTGCTATTGCTCTTGAGCATTCAGTTTGGGGGTTTTGCTGTACAAACCCTTGTGAGAAAATCAGTGGTGAAATATCCACTCACCTTGTTCCACAGCTTGGTCTCGGGGATGAAAGAATCCTCCACACCATTCTAGTCTCAGCTCATCTCCATCTAGCACTTCAGAAGGTAGCAGGCCATACTTTTCTTGTGATTCCAGCAAGGGCACACCATCATCTAGAGGGAGGTTCAATCTAGCTTATCCAAAGGGCCTGGGGCCATTCCGACACTTGGGTTTTGTTTGCAGAGGCATGATCGTCAGTTTGAGGACTTTTCTGGAGGGTTATCATAATCATATAATTATCTACATATTGGGACATCTTGGAGCCATAGGGGATGTCCTGTGATTCAGAAAAACTCAGATCTAGAGATATTTGCTTAAGATTTAGTTATGAAACTTCTCCCATGAGATTCTCATAGCCCGATCTATATTCTCGGAGAGTTTCATGTCATTTGGAGGTGTATTTCTTCAGGGACGAATTGCATTGGGGTTTCAACTATTCAGGAGGGAATAACTCCCATAGGAGATTCAACAGTTGGAGGGGTTGGACTTGGACATTGGGCTTGAAAATTCAGGAGGAGGTTCCCACTGCCTTGATCTATCAGTTGACCAAGTTTGGGCTCATTTAGAGAATCCTTCCATCAGGGCCAAATTCTTGAGGGTTTCAGTCTTCACTTGGAGCATGGCACTCTTCAGCTGGAAGGTTTGACATCCAAATCTGCTGGATATTGGTCTTCATTTCTTATCCAGCCTTTGGCAGCTTCTTTTGTATTGAAGGGAGAATTTTGTAGTAGCTCATATCTATTGTTTATACAGACATCTGAGGTTTATGCCAGATCGATCATCTATTGTATTGATTCTTCATAATAATAAAAAGGTCAGATCTTGCTTGTGCTTCTATATCTTGAATGTGTTATGATCTTCATGTGTTGGATGAATCGTGTTTGCACTTAATAACTCAATAAAAACCTACACATGAATAAATCAGTAGTAGTTAGTGATACCAAGCGAAAAAATTGTCTTGGGATCATTACAGTGGTATCAGAGCTTCGATCCTCGAAACCTGTGGGGGGATTGATGCATGCAGAGGTACAATGGAATTGTTATGGGTCGGAGGAATAAAAACAACAGTGAAACAGAGGTAGAAATGGAAGGGTCAGGGGATGACCATGAGCCTCATGGCTTGGCTTTCTTAGTAGCCAAATTTGGTAAGTTCTAGCAAAACATGAACCGCATAGAAATCACCTTGGTCCAACATTTGGATGAGTATCATGAAACTAGCAGAAGGGGACAAGTCAAAATTTTTGAAACCTTGAAGAAGGTTGATGAGAATCTACAGAAGATGAATGAGAACCAATCTAGGATAACTGACCTTCTGATGCAAGTAACCCAGAGAAAGCACCGAGATACAAAGGAAGTGTGGGAGGTGGCACGTCCCATGGGCAGATGGGTAGCAGGGCCAATCATAGGCCATACATGCCAATGTTCACAGATGAACAGCTAGGCTGACACTCGGGTAGCAGAGATAACCCCAAACTGTACATGCCCACATTCACAGATGAGTAAGGGAAACATGAACAGGTTGAAGACTTTATGGAAAAATTGGCCAGGAGTACCAAGGAATACTACAGCTTGAATATGAGAGTTCAAAGACAGATGTCCCTAGACCAGTATTTCCAACTTAGGTTCATAAACTAGCCTAGGATGAACCAGAGAGGTAGCTTTGAGTTTGAACGAAGGGCAAGGAAGATAGAGATTCAATACTTTGATGGTACGGCCAAGATGACAGCACAAGCATGGGTGTAGAAACTGGATACTTACCTGCATCTTAACCCCATGAGAGAGATGGAGGCCATCAAGTTTTCCACTATGTACTTGGATGGCAAGGCCCATTACTAGTGGTATCATGGGCTCACCACACTTGGCCACAACCAGATTGTATCCTATACAAAATTCACTCATAGGCTCATTGATAGATTTGATGAAGGAGATCTTGAGCTACATTTCTAGGAGATCACCCAACTCAAGTAAACAGGTATGACTGAGGCATACATTGATGAATTCCAGAGGTTTGTAGTGATGGTGCAAGATATGTCCCTGACTAGGCTCATTATTCTTTTCAAAGAAGGGTTGATGGAACCCTTGAAGGGTTGGGTAAATGCCTTCAAGCCTACTAACCTACAGGAGGCCATTTAGAAGACGAGGGATTTGGGTCCAACTGCTAAACCAAAATTCATACCCAGACCTCCTCTTAACAATGGTGGAGGAGATCAAAGGCCTCCAATAAACTAGGGAGGATGTGACCCTAAGGGTTATGACAGGGGTCGTGGAAAAATAGATGATAACACTAGGAGAGAACTAAGAAGGAAGAAACTCTACTTCACATGCACAGAACCATGGAATCCCTCACACAAGTGCATGGGACGTGGACAGGTACATTACATTGAGGTCACTTCAGATAACGAAGAAGAAGATGATATTGGACAGATACAGAACATGGAGGCAGAAACCACTGAGGCAGTAGAGGAAGAACAAATTACATGATAGGATAGTATGACCACCTTGGCATCTATCAGTGGAGTGCCCAAGTACAACACCTTCCGAATGAGGGGGGTCTTGCAGGGTTAGAGAGTCTCAGTCTTGATTGATGGAGGAGCTTCCCACAACTTCATTGATGCAACATTGTTGAAGATAAGACACGTACCCACAGTAGAATTTGAAGGATTCAAAGTGGAGGTTGCAGGAGGAAGCACCATGCCCTGTGACAGATATATTCTGGGCCTAAATCTTACCTTGGGAAGGCATGAGTTGACACAGGAAATCTATGTCATGGAACTTCTGGATACCAACATCATCCTAGGAGTTCAGTGGCACAACACATTAGGGCCTATCACCACCAACTACAAAATGATGGAAATGTCATTCACAGAGGAGGGTGGATGAAAGCTAGTGCTTCAGGGCATGACAGGGAATGCTGCAAAGGTAGTCATGGCCAAGAGAATGGAAGCCATATTTCGGAGGGATGAAATAGTATATGTAGCCGAATGTAGGATTGTGACATGTTCGGATGAACAGGGCAAGGTTAATTACACTCGAGAAATCAAGGAAATCCTTGACAAACACCACAAGGTGTTTGGGCCTATTCCTCTGGGGGTTCCACCAGATAGAGGATTTGAGAACATTATTGAGCTAGAGGAAGCGGCCAAACTAGTGATCACCACACCATACAGACATCCCAAGAAGTACAAAGGCGAGATAGAAAAGGCCATCAAGGAAATTCTAGACATGGGACACATCTGACCCAATAGTAGTCCTTTTGCTTCTTTAGTAGTGTTGGTAAAGAAGAAGGATGGCACTATGAGGATGTGCATTGAATTCAGGGCCTTGAATAAAAAGACCATAAAAAATAGGTACCCAATACCAAGGGTTGATGAACTATTGGACCAATTGCATGGGGCCGTCTACTTCACTAAGATTGACCTTCATTCTAGCTATCATCAAATCAAGATGAGGGAGGAAGACATCACAAAAACAACTTTTAGATGTCACTACGGTCATTATGAGTTTATGGTGATGCCCTTTGGGTTAACCAATGCCCCTGCTACGTTCCAGTCATGTATGAACCATGTATTCAACAAGCAGCTAAGGAAGCACCTATTTTTATTCTTTGATGACTTGCTTATCTACAACAAGACATGGGAGGAGCATCTTAGGCATTTGGACCAGATTTTGTCAATTATGGAAGAACAGTCGCTATATTCTAAGGAGTCTAACTGTGAGTTTGGAATGACAGAGGTCCTTTATCTAGGACACATTATCAGAGAAAAAGGGGTACAGGTGCATTAGGAAAAAATTGAAGCCATCATGGAATGGCCCACTCCTAAGACACTCACAGAATTGAGAGGATTTCTAGGAATGTGCTCATATTATAGGAAGTTTGTCAAGGAGTTCTCTCAATTGTGTGCACCCTTGACCGATTTGAATAAGAAGGGAGCATTCAAGTGGGATGAGGAGGTTCAAAAAATGATGGGAAAGATGAAGAAGGTGATGAGTACATGCCCAGTCTTAGCCCTTCCAGATTTTAGTCCTCCATTTACCTTGGAGTGTGATGCATCCGAGGAAGGAATAGGGGTTGTACTGATGCAAAAGAGGCACCCTCTTTCCTACGAGAGATAGAAACTCCAGGGTCCTGAGCTACTCTACAACATTTATGATAAAGAAATGTTGGCTATCATGCATGCGCTAGCCAAATTCCAGAAATACTTGGTAGGTGCTCGGTTTGTTGTCAAGTCAAATCATAACAGTCTCAAATACTTATTAGAACAGAAGGACTTGAATGAGAGAAAACAAAAATGGGTAAGAAAAATATAGGCCTATGGCTTTGATATTGAGTTTGTCAAAGGAAATAATAATGTGGTGGTTGATGCCTTATCTAGGAGACCATCCATCCTTTCCATAACAGGGATAATAGTTGATTGGAAAGACCAATTAGTGATGGAGTATGCAGAGGATCAGTTTGCATGCCAACTACTAGACGGATAGGTTCAAGATGAATATTTCAAGGTTATTAATGACCTCATCTACTACAAAGACTGAATCTTCTTGGTTTCTAGATCGACCTTCAAGGCCAAGGTATTGTAGGCATGCCATGACTCACCAATGGTGGGACATTAGGGGATCAGCAAGACATACAGGCAGGTGAGGGAAAGATTCTCTTAGAAAGGGCTCAAGGAGGATGTGGTTAGGCACGTCAAAGAGTGTATGACATGTCAAGCAAACAAGGATGAGCACACACACCCGACAGGACTTTTGTAACCCTTGCCCATTCTAGAGCACAAATGGGAAATCATATCCATGGATTTCATCACCAGGCTACCAAAGACGTAAGGAAAGGAATGCATATTTGTAGTGGTGGAAAGGTTAACAAAGTTTTCACACTTCTTTATTATAGCTACCGACTTCAGTACAACACAGGTGGCCGAACTGTTTTTCAGGGAGATTTTCAGGTTGCACGGCCTACCCAAGACCATTGTCAGCGATAGGGATAGTAGGTTTATGAGTACTTTCTGGCAGGAGTTATTCAGGTTGGTTGGTACAGATTTGACCCCTAGCACTAGCTATCACCCTTAGAAAAATGGACAGATAAAGATAGTCAACAAGTGGGTGGAGGGTTATCTCAGAAACTATGTGGCAGGGAAACAGAAAGCATGGGTCAGATGGTTGCATTTCGGAGAATATTGCTACAACACCACCCAGCATATGTCTATTGGCATGTCACCATTTAGAGATTTGTATAGCTATGATCCTTTTTCATTTGAATAGATTTCATTCAGTGACAGTAGGGCACCGATGGTATAGGATTGGATACAACAGAGACAAGACATTCTCAGGGAATTGAAGGATCATCTATAGAGGGCACAAAACTAGCAAAAGGTCTAAGCGGACAAGCACAGATTTGACCAGACTTTTGAGGCTGCAACCATATAGGCAGGATTCCATTAAAAGAAGAGGAGTAGAGAAATTGCATCCATGTTTCTTTAGACCCTACATAGTCAGCAGGAGGAAGAAGAATTCACAACCTTTTTCATGTCTCATGCCTTAAAAAATCCCTTGGTCAACACATCAGGCCGATTGAGGCATTACCCCCAATGGATGAGGAGGGAGAACTTGTTTGGATTCTGGAGGAGGTACTAGAAGTTCGAGAGAAGAGGCTCAAAAACCAAAGTATCAAGGAGTACCTGATTAGGTGGAAGGATTTACCCATTGAGGATGCCACTTGGGAGCAGGAACACGTGGTAAGAGAATCAAGTTTGCAATTGCTTGAGGACAAGGAATTTCAAGCAAGGGAGACTGTAATGTCCCCCACCTCTTAGAGAGGTGATGAGGAGACTCAGTGGCCTGGGCACCCCCACTGGGTCATAGTTTCACACTGAAGGGGGAAGTCAATGAGGCTAAAGTTATATTTTTAAGTTGACTTAAGAAAGGAAAGGGATTAAGGAGTAAAAGATAACTCAACAAAAGAATAGAATATTAACCATGGGATTTAACCTAACTCAACAGAGAAATAGAAGAAAAAGTATAAGTAAGAGGTTGGGGCACACCTATTGAGAATTCTAGTTTTGGATTGGAATTTTCTATTTCTCTTGAGCATTTGGTTTGGGTGTTTTGTTGTACAAACCCTTGTGAGCAACTCAGCGGTGAAATATCCACTCACCTTGTTCCACAGCTTGGTCTCGGGGATGAAAGAATCCTCCACACCATTCTAGTCTCAACTCATCTGCATCTACCACTTTAGAAGGTAGCAGGTCGTACTGTTCTTGTGATTCCAACAAGGGCACACCATCATCTAGAGGGAGGTTCTATCTAGCTTATCCAAAGGGCCTGGGGCCATTCTGATACTTGGGTTTTGTTTGCAGGGGCATGATCATTAGTTTGAGGACTTTTCTGGAGGGTTATCATCATCATATAATTATTTGTAGATTGGGACGTCTTGGAGCCATAGGGGACATCCTGTGATTCAGAAAAACTCAGATCTAAAGAGATCTGCTTGAGATTTGGTTCTGAAACTTCTCCCACGGGATTCTCATAGCCTGATCTATATTCTTGGAGAGTTTCATGCCATTTGGAGATGTATTTCTTCAGGGACGAATTGCATTGGGGTTTTAGCTATTCAGGAGGGCGCAACTCCCTTAGGAGATTCAATAGTTGGAGGGGTTGGACTTGGATGTTGGGCTTGAAACTTCAGGAGGAGGTTCCCACTACCCTGATCTACCAGTTGACCAAGTTTGGGCTCATTTGGAGCATCCTTCCATCAGGGCCGAATTCTTGAGGGTTTCAGTCTTCACTTGGAGCATGGCACTCTTCAACTGGAGGGTTTGACATCCATATCTGCTGGGTATTGGTTTTAATTTCTTATCCGGCCTTTGGAGGCTTCTTTTGTATTGAAGGGAGCATTTTGTAGCAGCTCATATCTATTGCTTATACGACCATTTGAGGTTTATTCCAGATTGGTCATCTATTGTATTGATTTTGCATAATAATAAAAAGGTCAGATCTTTCTTGTGCTTTTATATCTTGAATGTGTTATGATCTTCATGTGTTGGATGAATCTTGTATGCACTTAATAACTCAATAAACACATGCACATCAATAAATCAGTAGTAGTTAGTGATACCAAGTGAAAAATTTGGCTTGGGATCATTACACTTCTTTAGCTCTTTTTGACCATACCTTACATGATCATATTTAAGAGGGAATATATCCTCAACCGTGAGGAACCACGTGGTGTTCTACCTACCATTGGAAACAAATTGACAAGGGATACAAATTCATGGAGGTTTTGCATGCATTTTCAATGTCCTTCATCCTCTTTTTCCTCAATCAATTGTGAGGCTTATGCACCATTTATTCGGGCTTCCTTTCCTCTCTTCTAGGGATTCTTGTCCATTGGTACTTCCTATCATTATAATGATCCACACATGTATATTAACAACATTCATGTAAAGACACATCATCAAGGATTCGCCATGACTCCATATCTCTTCATGTATTCACGTGATGTCAAGGGCTTCTTCATGTTGACTAAGATGATCACCAACGAATGAATTTAACATCAATGACAAAAGAAATGACTGAATTTGACATTAATTACAACACCATTCAACACATAGCAACTATCAATGCTACTATATATCCTGTAGAATATTCCTAGGATCAAAATGTTAAAATAGAACATAGAAACTAAATATATGGAGGATATTTGTATTCATGTGACCCTTCTATAGATTCTAGGGGAGGGTTCAAATCAGATACATGATGGGGGGTATCTAAAGAAGAAGTTCCATCAAATATTCCTGAGACTGATATGGATGGAGGTAGAGATACTAGACAAGAGTGAAAATCTTCAACTTTAAAGTGAATGGCCTATACTTTGTCACACAACTATTGTTTCCCTTGTCTCTGCTCGATGAGAAACTCCATCATAGTATGAAATTGTGACATGATATTTTTAATCTTGATATGTAATTCATTCACAAATTCCACTAGAGCCTCCTTCTCTTCTTCCCGAAACACCTGTGGCCAACATTCTTTCCCTGAACGCTATTTTCCTATAATTCCAATTCCCCTTCCTTCACCAATTACTAGCTCATATAACTTATCCTGAGAATTGACTGGGAAAATATGAGAATCCAACAATTCAAGAAATCTCCTCAAATCTAGAAGATTACACTCCAAATTCATGCTTCCTACCAACATCTTATTCACATTAAATCCCCTCGAATAAATGTTAATTACTATTAGGATATTTAGACACTTCAGAGTTAGTTAAGATCTACTTTCTCTAATGTGTCGTTAGGTAAAAGTATGTTTCTTAGTGTGCTTCTTTTGTATGCGGTAGTTTTCATTTGTAGTTAGGAAATCCGATGATCACGATATGTTCCTGACATAGAGTGATCTAATGGTTCATATTCTCGATATTAATGACTAGATTGATCCATGAATTAACACCTCATTGGTCCATGATATATATTTAAACAACATAGAGGGTCATTTTCCAATGATCGGTTTTGAGAAACTCTCTTCTAAAATCTCTCTGTAATATTTTTCTCGTGCATTAATAAACTGCACCAAGTGGTTGCATTGGTTGGGGTCATGGATGTTTCCCCGTAGGGGTTTTACCATGTCAAAACATCAGTTTGTTGATATTTGATCTGGTTGTGCGAGTGGTTATTGAAGGCGTTATTCCTCTATTGGAAAACCTATGTTGTTGAACATGGTATCAGATCCTGTTTAAATACCTGCTCCCATTGTAGATTGAGATCATGAAGTTGATTTTCCTCATCTCTTGTTTATGCCATTTTCGTACATTTATGGTCGTAGAGGACTGTTCCATTTCATCTAGAATACTCATTTCAATCAAGGACACTTTTTAATTCTCTCAAAAAGGTTTCCTTTTCCCAACATATGACCGTTTTAGTCAGATCCTTAGGTATAAATCCTAAATATGCCCTTTTTAAATTTTTGCAGAGTATTATTTGGGTTTTATTTCAGTTTTATATTGTTTTATTTATGGGTTTCTACTCTTTTAGATCTGTGTATGCTCTTTTCCCCGTGACCTGTGCGATCTTGAAAAATCCGAAACAGATAGTAAAAGGTTCATTTTTGGGGTAAACTAACCAAGATATAACCCTTGTTGTCATCGAGATGTGAAATTATTTTCTTGTGTGAAAGGTGTTTTTTATGAGCATGCTCTCCAAGGCCATCATCATCAATAACAACAAAAACAACAACAACCCCAATCCTCTTTCTAAACAACACAATATGTTTTTCTAGCTCACTTGGTTAAAAGTTTCCTTATTAAGTAAGAGGTTTTGAGTTCAAGTCTTTTTTTTGTTACTTTTTTTGAAAAATTTCATGGATCCATTATAAAATGTATTTCACTTCGAGTATAAAAGTAAATCACTTTAAGTAGCTTTAATATTTTACATTAAAACTATTTATTTTGCATGCAACTTTCTTTTATAAAGTAACTTCATTGTAAAAGTGATCCCCGCTTCTTTTTATAAAAGTCGGTCACTTCATAAAACAACTTATTTGTAAAAGTGAGGGTGTAACTTTCACATCTGAAGTCCATTTTTAGTCCCATTTTTTTTTAAAAACACCTATTTTTTGAGATCTTTCCATCGATATTATTAGTTTCATTTTTTTTAATCCATATTATCTACATATTTAATATGGTTTCTTCCAATGATATTTTTCTTACCAACACCAACTACTTCCAATGGAAATCCCATATGGAGGATTTATTAAGAAGTAAAGGCTTGTACCATATTACCTTGGGAAAGGAAAAAGAACCCACTGATGGTGAAAATAAAGTAAAATGGGCTAATAGGAATGATGAAGCACATGGATTGATCAGAATGTCCATATCTCGTGATTTAAGGTTCCATTTAAGAAATTGATGACCCCGATGAAGCTTGGGAAAATATTGAATCTGTGTTTGGTAAACACAATATTATTTGAGAACACCAGCTAGAAAATCAGATTTTGACTTTAACTCCAAATGATTTTTGTTGCAATGAATACTATCTATCTAAGTTTAAAACACTTAGATTTTTATGTTAAGAGTGTACCATAAAGATAGAGGAAGAGCATTGCATCTATATTATTCTTTCTAAGATAGGTAGTGCATATTTTTTGTTTGTATCTACCTTTTATGCCATGAGAGAGGCTCTAGGGAAAGCTTATCAAAAACCCACTCTTGAGTCCTTTTGTAATTCTTTGATTAGAGAGAAAGATAATCTTGTACAACGTGGAGTGATCAACACTATAGGTATTGTTGGTTCTAGAGCCTAATTATCTTCCTAATTCAAAGGTATTTGTTTTCAGTCATGTTTATACCCCATAAAAACTTTACACTCCAGAAGAATGTACAATCCTCCACGAGGGGGAGTGCGAAGGGGGGAGAAGCCCCCAAAAGAAAAATTGCCTTATAAATGTATATTGTAATTTCATAGTAAATATGGACCATTCATTATAAGGTCATAGATATGAAAATGAAATTATGTTAGGATTTTTTTCCCTAGAAGGCAACCCTCTTTTATGAGGGAAATTTATTGCGGCTATGTATCATTGTGAATATTGTATTATGAGTGAGGATACTATGAGATAAAAAACATGAAGTTAGAGTGGGTGTGTTATATGTTGTATCCCTTCATTTGTTGGATAATAATAAAGGAAGGACCTCACAATTTCTCAGGTGGATGTAGCCCACAGTGGATTAACAATGTATATCTGTGTCTCCTTGTATTGTGTATCTTATGTGTTTTATTTGCGCATTTGTTTTATTTTATTTCTCCACGATCATGTTTTTATAATAGGCACCTCCAACAAAGCCTTAGTGACCCAAAAAAAGATAAACCCAAGAATCCCAAGAAGTAACATCCTCGCCACAACAACAAGAAAAAAAATGGTCCCAAACCCACGCAGACAACTTCATCTCCTAATGGTGACAAAGGAGCAAATTCTAAAAATAAGAAGACTCATAGAGATTACAACTTTTGTGGGAAACATGGCCATGATGAGTCTAGATGTTTCAAGAATATGGAATATTTAGAAGAAGCAATGAAGAAGCACAACATCAATATTGATTCTACTTCTTCTTCTTCCTCTCATGGACATGCACTTTCTCCTTCTGGTTTCTCCTTCAAGGAAACTTCTACTTCTTCTTTTGATGAGTGGTTTATTGATTCTGGAGCATATTATCATATGGCTAAGAATAAATCCATATTTTATGCTCCAAATGAATGTAACACCAAGAAAATATTTGTTGGTGATGATAGATCTCTTAGTGTTGTAGAATATGGAATAGTTCAAGTAGATAATAGTCATTTCAATGATGTATTATGTGTTCCAATTCTTTTTTGTAACCTTCTATTAGTATATCAAACCACTTATTCAGATGAAGGTATAAACGTAGATTTTTCACCTTGCCCACTTGTAATCAAGAATCTAAAAGATCGTAAGCATGTTCTTGCAATTGGAATTGCTAATGATATTACTAGGTTGTGCAAGTTTGACAAAATTGGGTCATCATATTTTCTCTCAGTTTGTTTTACTCATAGTGATGACTTGAGAAAACCTTGGCATGAGAATTTTCATCATCTAAATTATCGCTCATTGAAACAACTATGTAATCAATAGATGGTAATTTTTCTTCCTCTTGCTTCATGCAGAGATGGTGTTTGTGTTGGTTGTTTACTTGACAAACATCTTTGGGAAAATTTTGACAAACGTGCCTCTTGGCATGCCTCAAGCCCTTTACAGCTTGTTCAAAGTGAATTTTGTGGTCCACCTTCTTCTCCCTTTTTTTTTGGGTACAAGTATTTTTCTAGGGATCTAACCTCCCTAACCCCTCACATAGGTAGAATAATATAATTCCATGTAATAAAGGCCAATATTAATAAGGCCTAGCAATAAGGAAGAATAATTCAAATGTAAGAAGACCTAATAGAAGCTTCCACTTCTAGAAGGATCTTCCTCTAGATTGTTATTTTGGATAGATAGATTTAGTATAAATAGAAGTATGTTATTATAATAGAGCTATGTTCTTATGGAGTTTCCCCCCTCAAAGAGGCAAGTGAACATTTCTATCAGTAATCAAAGTGATCTTTATGGTGTTATTCTGGTATTATTCTAGTATTGTTTTGATTATATCATTGTTTCTCTTCCATTTCTAGCTAAAATATTTATGTTCTTCATACTATTTTATATTTGGAATACTACAAGTGGTATCAAAGCACCTTCCTCGACAAAAAATTGTGGGTTAATTTCTTTTTAGGGTAGATATGTATTCTGACATCCTAAAGCTACAGAGATCTATCATTACATGCATAAACCCATTGTTTGTTGGGTATGTGTTATATTCTTTGCACGAGTAGTAGTGTTTGAGCACTTGCACCGGGCGCGCAGGGGGGTTAGAGGGGGGGTGCAGGGGGACGGAGCCCCCCGCGCGGGGGTTCGGGGGCAGCGCCCCTGAAAAAAAAAATTTGGGCCGACATATTTTCGCCAGGCCGAGCCGACATATTTTCGCCAGGCCGACATATTTTCGCCTGGCTGACATATTTCCGGGACGACATATTTCCGGGAACACATGATATTAGGTGGTTTTTCAGCACATGGTTTTTTGCCAATGGTTTTCTATTTTCGGTTAAGGAATTAGGGTTTTGGACTAATCCAGGTCATTGGGTTAGGGTTTTGGATGTCGCTGGCTCCTATTTGTATATTGTATTGTAAACAATGTAACACAATGTATCAATATAATATATGATGGTTTTCCCGGTTTGGGTTTCCAGGTGAAAAATCTCTGTGTAATGTTTGAATTTGCCATTGTATCTTTTCTGTTCTTTTCTGAATATCAGTTTGCAGTAGATATTGTACAAGGTTAGAATTTACATTTGGTATATGATCAGAATCTGGACCAGGGGTCTAAAATTTGCTCAATTTTCAAAGTGCTCGGAATGCAACGAAAATGCTTCCATTGCATCCGTCTCGTTCTCCTGATTCTGGCGGTATATTTATTTTCGCAAACGGAGTCCGTATGGAGAAGTTATCAAGGTCTGTTCGCCAAGCCAAACAGGGAAAATTTTATGCTGATTGTACTTGTCCGTACAGTCCGTACAGGACACGTGGCAGGACCATACAGAATACATGGCCTGTCCGTACAGGACACGTGGCAGCTCCTGGGCGTGACACGTGTCATGCATTTTTGGCATTTTTAGGGTACGGTTTGACCAATCTGGAAGTGACACGTGTCACCACTGGATGGGTGACACGTGGCACATGCTGACGTCAGCAGTACGCGTGGCGTTGACTTGTCAGCTTGATGATGTGGCAAGTTTTGGTTGGTGGACAGTTGGGCGAATTAAATATCGACATGTGGCATCATTTGGGCGATTAGAAGGGTGCCACGTGGCTCAATCAAGGGCTGCCACATGGCACCCCGGGATTCCCTATTGGATTGTGTGGTTTATTAAAATTTTGGTGAGGTTGTGGGGTTTGACCCCCGGACCTCTCCCCTCAACACAAAGGTTTAAACAAAGTCCGTCAACCGTTGCACCACATGCTATTGTTTATTAAACCTATGGTTTGTAATGCTTTTAAATTTCATTTAATTTGTAAACGGCGGGGGGGATCGGGCCAGGGCTTGGTCCCGACCCCGATTTTATGCGTTGCATATGACCTCATATTAATTTATGCACGCGGGAGTTGTATTTCATGCCGACCCCGGTTCTATGCGTGCCCAGGTGACCATAACCTCCGACTTAATGGTGCGAGCAGGGATTTAAATGTCAAAACCTGTGGTTATATGGTGTTATACACATGACCAAAACTTTTATTAAACAGAGCGCGGGGGTGTTTAATTATACTGTGGTTCTATTAACCATTATATGTGCCCATAACAAATCGCGCGGGAAGCTTTGTGTTGTGGCTGGAGCCCTAGCCCCCGGGCATATTTACTTTGCCATAAGACCATTCACTCTGAAATGGCACGCGTTATTTTTGGTTTTCAAACGTATAAACCAACACACAACCGACGTGTCGAGCCCAAATTGTACATGGCAACGGTTAGCCCTTTCGGTGTGCGGGGAACTTGGCCACATGGCCTCATGCGCCCAACACCTCCGTTCTTGGGGGCTTTATTCCGGGTAACTGTTCGACAAATTGGCGTGTTTTGCGGGACGCGCGTTGGTGCTGGGTTTTGTGACCGAAAATACATTGGAGCTAGGTTCACTTTTCCATAGGTGCAATATGGCGAGCCTGTAACAGAGCTTGAAGGGGAAAAAATGGCAGCAAGCATAACTTGATGAGTTTTTGACCAAATCAGGTGCCGTAAAAGCCCATCTAGGGGTTTTTGGACGTTCTGAGTCCATTGGAGCCATTTTCACAGGAATTTGAAGAGCCCATTTGCAGGTTTTTCACATTTGAAGTTTGGGGAAGCTTTAGGAGCCTTAAAGCCCTCATTGTTTGAGGCATTGCTCAGATGAGCCCATATTCATTTTCTGGGACTGAATAGTCATTTCTGACTGATTAATATGCTCTGAACATTTTGGGATAGGTATAAGATCCATTGGAGGACTTCTACAGGTATTTTTACTCCATTGAAGCTCAGGGAATCTTGGATGCCACATGTAGAGGAGGTCATTGCTGGATGAGCCATTGTCCATTTGCAGAGTTTTAATAGTCATTTTTGGGGTTTTTATGTCTTCTAAATCCAATGGTACAGTCTGTAAATCCATTGGAGTTGAGAAGCATCTTGTAAAGAGCATTTGACAAACTAATCCCAAAGAGCCAAGTCCATTGAAGGAGGCTCAAGGAGACGTAGCCCAGAGAGGGGTGAACTCCTTTATCATCTTGGTATTGTTGTGAGTTTGCTGTGTTATTTGCTGCACTTTTTATGGCTGTGTATTGATTTATAACACATGATTAATCTTTTAAAAGAACATTCCTCACACATGCACATTGCAAAGAAGAACCATAAACTGAACACATAAAATATCTTGCATATTTAAACACATGAAGCAAGGTCCTGTTAAGATTAATTTTATGA
>ML802336.1:96137-121802 GCA_009831015.1 Picea engelmannii
CGGTTAAGGAATTAGGGTTTTGGACTAATACAGGTCATTAGGTTAGGGTTTTGGATGTCGCTGGCTCCTATTTGTATATTGTATTGTAAACAATGTAACACAATGTATCAATATAATATATGCTGGTTTTCCCGGTTTGGGTTTCCAGGTGAAAAATATCTATGTAATGTTTGTATTTGCCATTGTATCTTTTCTGTTCTTTTCTGAATATCAGTTTGCAGTAGATATTCTACAAGGTTAGAATTTACATTGTCAGGGATTCATACATGCAGAAAATACAAGTGGTACCTAGGGACACATCTGTTGGCCACCCTTGTAACCCTTGTTGGTACCCCTTCGAGTGATAGCGCATCAGACAACACATGTATACAAATCGACCTAGATCTCCTTAAGCCCTCAATAGATAAATCGATCAACTGTCGGATTGCTATAGTGCCAACGATAATAGCACTCAGGAAGATACTCTCTAGTACCTGGGTAGTTGGGTAGTACGGCTAAGGGCATGGTCTAGCCTTATTAGTTGGTTCCCTGAGGTATTGGGACGAGTACTACTATTGGACCCTGTATGTATATGAGAGAGCTATATCACAGGAAAAACCCTTATCTATAGAAACCCGAATATCCTACCCCTGGGTACGGAAACAAAAAATAGAACATGAAAGATCTATTGCCCCACAACTATTCATTCTACATTCTGGTTACAAAAGTAATACACATTTCTTCATGTTAAGCATTTGAGAATTTTGTCACTACAATATTATTCAAGCCAAAGTATAACTCTCTTTTCCCTAATTCTAGTGATACCTATCATTTTTAACACATTTTTATTTTGGACCTGACCTATCTCTAACACCCTTATTTGGATCCTATCCCTTTGGATCCCCTTTTTCACCGTGATTGTAGTGGTACCTATCCTTTGTCATCCCTTTTCTACGTGGTCCCACCCACCCCTCCAGATCCATTTTTTTTACCCTATACCATTTTCTTTCTCATTTTTCCAAATGACTACCACACAAGACCAAGAACTCAATGCCTTGATTGTTGAGCCCCACCAGAATAAGGAAGACATCAAGACTATCAGTGCTAACATTAGCTCAATAAATTCAACTATTAATACCCTCAAGGAACAATGTTCCCACATAAAAGACCTCAAAGACTTCAAATAACACTTCATGGGAAGTTCCCAGAACCCTACCTCTTCTGAACAACCATCTTATCAGGATGATCATGACTGTTCTATTGAACACACCACCCACACTAAGAGGGGGGGCAGTGAATTAGTGTGTGGAATTTTCTAACTTTTATTATTACAAGTTAGTATTTAAAACATAATTGAATAGATTAACAACATTTAAATCATAATCACAATAGACACAAGATACAACATATATTTGTGTAAGATTTTGTATAATTGATACGAATATAGTAATATGAATTTTACCAAAAACAATTATTTTGTATCAGCACCAACTGAAGTAAGGAGCACCAACTCCTCGAAGAGCACAAACTCTCAAGCAAGATCTAGCTTGCCACAAGAGACAACTTGATGATAGAACACATTCTATCCAACTAGATTCCATTGAAATATAGTAGCAGTGATCCATTATAGAATCAACTCTATCTCATGATTAGAGGTATACCATAAACGCCCATCACCACATTTCATATTCTCTTAGAAATTCACTCCTTCTTCACTTTATATTTCCTCTGATATAATTGTGCCTTCTACATTTATACATATATTTGATATTCGCATGGACCTCATGTCCAGATCCACCTCATTCACTACACAAGCCATTCTTCCTCCACAAGCACACCCTCAAGTGAACCAATCATGGTTGTATTTATACTTGTTTATGCCCAAAACGTGTTTAAGTTATTGAACCGACTTGTGAAACATGTTATAACTAACTTTTTCATTTACAGTAACTTTTGGGACCACCAGAGATCATCAATATAGGTCTTCAGCATTACACCTGGCATCCTTTTTACTTTCACAAATCGATCACAAGAATGGATCGATTTCCTTCGTCTCTGTGATAACAGAGATCGATGCTTCCTTCAACCCTTGTTCATATGATCAATGGCATAGAACCATAGGCTTAACAATTTAAGTGACACATAACATTCTTCCTTTTAAATCTCTTTACCATATGACCAATGGAATTATTCAAACATTATGTGAGATGAGCACTTGAGCACTTATCAATTCAACAGTCATGATTCAATCCCCTGATGAGATGGAAGATTGTCAGGACTTTAGGTCCTCACCCTTCGAGTATTCATGACTTCCAACCTTTAAAATATCCCAAATAAAATATCACCGAATAGATTAGATGGTTCACATTTATATCACGAAACCAGATCAATGGTTATATTCGATCCTTACATCTATCCTTCATTGCTTAATCCGATGGCCAGGACTTAATCATGCAATGATATGGATGGCCACCATTTACTCCATGACTTCATATATTATAATTATGCTATCCTTCTAGTGTGTTTGATCAACAGTGGTAAGTGAACCTGACATCAGATCGATGGTCGAGATCTACTTTGGGTCTTTGGACTTCGGAGATTTCAAATCTCAACCCCTTATTTCCTCCGTACATCAATATTTTGAAGCTGTCAATCCATTGAAATGTGTCCCTTTCATATGAATAGTCGAGATCTCCTTTGGGTCTCTAGACTTCAGAGATTTCAAATATCAACCCCTTATTTCCTCCGAAGTGATCACCTACTGAGTCAGTGATAAGTTGTGGAGACCACTTGTTGTCGATTAATACTTTTTCTTACACTATTCTTCCACTGTAGTAGATCAACGGTCAAGAATTATCCTGAAGTGATATTTCATATCGGACGTCTCATTTCCACTTCGTGACTTTGGTATTCGAGACTTTGGGTAAGTGCTGGTGGTAAAAATCGTGAAGAAAAACTCCTGGAGTGATGTAACTTACTCACGTCACTTGATGATGTGTCACGGGCCGAGTAACTACCACATGTCACTCAGATTCATTATTGTCACATACCTAAAATGTTAATTTCAACTTGACAGTTGTCATTCTCTGACTGTGCCACGTGTCCTTGCTGATGTGGACTACTGATGTGGTTTTTCACAGTTTCTTGCTGATGTCGATGTAAATATCCTGATGTGACACATATTCATCTCCTTGATCTAATGGTTAGAATAATATTTGAAGGGTATCTTAGATCGACGACTGAGAGTGACTTCAGAACTCCGTCCTTTGGGACTTCGAGACTTTTGACATTTCTTGGTGGTGAAACTCTTGAAGAAATTCTCTTGGAGTGACGTAACTTTCTTACATCACTTGTTGACATGGGACGAGCCAATTTCGTCTTGACGCTTGTCATCATATGATTATGCCATGTCTATTTGTTGATGTAGTCTCAGAGTTAATATGGTTTTTGTGGCCATATCAACCACAACTGTAGCATCTCATAGTGTAACAATGTGTAGCAATATATCCAACATGATTGTAGTTCCAACATCTTATATTGTTGTTGAACCTACCAACTTGTTTTTTTCCCTGATGCCTACAATCCAAGGATTTATGACCATATTCATTACAAGAAAAACAATAACTATTAAAAACACTCTCATACCTTCTTTGATTCATCCATGAAGGTGTCTCTCTTCTAAAATTGCTTTGAGGTATATGAGTAGATTCTGGATGTCTTCCTTGATCTGATCTTCTAAATTTTGTAGTGTTTCTTTTATTTCTTGAACATGAAGAACCTGAGTCATACCTACTTTCACTTTTTACAAATGAAGGAGTTGTGTCATACATGTCTTCATCCTTTAAAAATGAAGGATTTGTGTCATACCTATTTTTTTTCTTTACAAATGAAGGACCTGTGTTAGACATGTTTTCACCTTTTACAAATGAAGGACCTGCATCATATTTCTTAGGAGTAATGATTTCTTCCTTGTTGTATCCAAGACCAGATTTGTCATTTGGTGATCTCTGACTATCCAAGATCTCATCCAAGGTCATGGAGTTGTTTAAGAAATTGATTTGGGTGTTTGACTTCTCAACCTTCTTTCTAATATTCACAACTTCTTCTTCCAGCTCATGACATGATTCTTTCTTTTTTTTCAACTGGTTCCTCACTACCTCCTCTCTTTTTTTGGATTCTTCAAATTGGATTTTAAGATTGACATAGCCTTCCCTTAGCTCTTTTAGTTTTGCAAGGTTTTTTCTTGGTTCATCATCTTCCTTCTTTTCTTCTTTTGCTTGACTAATTTCATTTTTCAGTCTTTCCATCTCCTCTTCTTTTTATTTTTTTAGATTAGTAACTTTTGTTTTCAATCTTTTGATCTCTTCTTCTTTGTTTTCTAACTGAATCTTTTTCTCAGATATGATTTCTTCATTGTATTTGAGCTTTTCTTTTATTTCCAGGATATTCTTTTGATTGTTAAGCTCATCATATTCCTTCTCCTTTTGTTTTACTTGACTAATTTCTTTCTTCATCTTCTCGATCTCCTCTTCTTTCTCTTCTAACTGATTATCCTGCTCATATATTATCTTTTCATTGTACTTGAGCACTTCATTTATTTCCAATATATGTTTTTGACTCTTTTCAAGAAATTCTTTAGTGTAGTCATGAAGATAGCTATAGTGTGAATCATTATGGTCATAGAGGTATTCACAAAGACTCCAATCAACCTTTTGTTTGGCCTTTGATAGTTCTTCTTCTACTTCTTCTATGGGATAAATGCTAACATAACATTTTTCTATTGTATCTAAGTCTTGTTCTTTACTTCCAGGGGAGGATTCAATATCAACATTATTGCAATTGAAATATTGTGGACAGTCTTTACCTTTATTGATGAATGAGTCTTCCTCTTCATCCTTGATAGGAATTTCTTCTATGTCTTGTCTTTTGATTTGATACATCTCTTCTAACTTCAGCCATAAGTCCTTGGTCGATGTGCATATTCCTATGATTTCCTTGATGGTATATGATAATCCTTTGAGAAGAATCTTCAATTCCACTTCATTGTTCTTCCTTACTCTTCTTTGGACTGTAATATTGGATAGATTCTTTGAGGTAATTAAGTCCTAGGGATTTATTACTACAGAATTCCAAAATTCATATGCTCTTGACTTCAAATATTGTTTTATGTTTTATCTCCACGAGGAATAATATGTTCCATCAAATAAGGGACCTTCAATTACGGAGAGAGCCATCTGTCCACCCATTTATTCAAAATCTACCTTCCAGTGTTTAAAATATGCTAAAGGAACCCGCTCTGATACCAATTGTTGAACACACCACCGACACTAAGAGGGGGGGGTGAATTAGTGTGTGGAATTTTCTAACTTTTCTTCTTACAAGTTAGTAGTTAAAACATAATTGAATAGATTAAGAACATTTAAATCATAATCACAATGAAAACAAGAGACACCAGATGTTTGTGTAAGATTTTTTATAATGGATATGAATATAATAATATGAATTTTCCCAACAAAAATTATTTTGTATCAGAACCAACTGAAGTAAGTAGCACAACTCCTCAGAGAGCACCAACTCTCAAGAGACCACCAACTCTTAAGCAAGACCCAACTTGCCACAAGACCCAGCTTGTTGATAGAACGTAGTCTATCCAACTAGAGTTCATTCAACTCTAGTAGCAGTGATCCATTATAGAATCAACTCTATCTCATGATCATAGGTATACCATAAACGCTCATCACCGCATTTCATCTTCTCTCCGAAATTCATGCCTTCTTCTCTTTATCTTTCCTCTGATATATTCATGCTTTCTTTTCTTTATCCTTCCTCTGATATATTCGTTCCTTCTTCACTTCTACATCTCTCTGATATTTGCATGGACCTCAAGTCCAGATCCACCTTATTCACTTCAAAAGCCACTCTTCCTCCACAAGAACATATGAACCAATCGTAGTTGTATTTATACTTGTTTATGCCGAAATCTTGTTTAAGTTATTGATCTGACTTGTGCAACAAGTTATAACTAACTTGTTCATTTACAGTAACTTTTGGGACCACCAGAGATCATCAATCCAAGTATTCAACGTTACACCTAACATCCCCTTTACTTTCACAAATTGATCAAATGAATTGATTGATTTCCTTCGTCTCTGTGATACCAGAGATCGACACTTCCTTCAAACTATGTTCATATGATCAATGGCATAGAACCATGGGCTTAACAATTTAAGAGACGCATTACATTCTGCCCTTTAAATCTCTTTACCATATGACCAATGGTGTTATTCAGACGTTAGGTGATACGAGCTCTTGAGAGCTTATCAATTCAATGGTCACGATTCAAGCCCCCGATGAGATGAATGATTGTCTAGACTTCGGGTCATTGTGACTTCCAACATTTAAAATCTCCCAAATACGATATCGCCGAATAGATTGGATGGTTCACATTTATATCAAGGAACCATATTAATGGTTATATTTTATCCTTACATCTATCATTCATTGCTTAATCTGACAGCCGAGACATAATTAGTAAATGAGATGGATGGACACCATTTACTCCACGACTTTGTCTATTATACTTGGGCTATCCTTCCACTATGTTTTGATCAATGGTTGTAAGTGCACCTGACATCATATCAACGGTCGAGATCTCCTTCAGGTCTCTGGACTTCAGATATTTCAAATATCAACCCCTTCTTTCCTTTGTAAATCAATCTTCCAGAGCTATCAATCCACTGATGCATGTCCCTTTCAGATAAATGGTCGAGATCTCCTTTGGGTCTCTGACCTTCAAATATTTCAAATATGAACCCCTTGTTTCCTCTGAAGTGATCACCTATTGAGTCAATCATAAGTGGTGGAGACCTCTTGTTGTCGGTTAATACTTCCGCTTACACTATCCTTCCTCCTGAAGTGATCTTTCAGATCATACGTCTTGTGTCCACATCGGGACTTTGGGAAAGTGTTGGTGGTAAAAATCCCATAGAAAAACTCTCGGAGTGGCGTAGCTTACTCACATCACTTGACGACATGCCATGAGATGAGTAGCTACCATGTGTCACTCAGATTCCCGATTTGCACGTCCCTGAAATGATGATTTAAACTTGACACTTGTCATTCTCTGACTCTGCCATGTGTCCTTGCTGACGTGGAATGCTGACATGGTTTATCACAGTTTCTTATTGACGTCAATGTAGATATCCCAATGTGACACATATTCATATCCTTGATCTAACAGTTGGAATAGTATCCAAAGGGTATCTCAGATCGACGACTGAGAGTGACTTCAGAACTTCGTCCTTCGGGACTTCATCCTTCGGGACTTCGTCCTTCGGGACTTCATCCTTTGGGACTTCGAGACTTTTGATATTTCTTGGTGGTGAAACTCCCGAAGAAATTATCCTCGAGTGATGTAACTTTATTATGTCACATGTTGACATGGCATGAGCCAATTTCCTCTTGACGCTTATCATCATCTGATTATTCCATGTGTATTTTCTAACGTGGTTTGCTGACATGGTCTGGAACATGTATTTTTTGATGTGGTATGATGATGTAGATCTTCTGACATGGTCTTCCATGTGTCTTTACTGCTGTGGTCTACTGACATGGTCTTCCACATGTCCATGTTGACATGGTCTGCCACATGTCCTTGCTGACATGGTCTATTGACCAATAACACTGATCCAATGGTCATCGTATGTCCTCCAAATCTGATGGTCCTTATTCATTTCAAATTTCTGGGCTTCGGGTATTTCAAATCTCAAACTTTCTGGAGTATGACCTCCTCACATATTTATACCTGAACTAAATGTTGTTCATCAATCATGATCCTAGATCAATGGATTGATCTATCTACAATGCATCTCTTCTAACTTATCCTTTCCTTCCACTTAGAATGATCCAATGATTGATGTAATTTCGCATAGATGAGATCTCAGATCTTACCTCACTTATCGTATCCTTCCATTAAAAAATGATCCGATGGTTGAAGGGAATTTGTGTTTGATCTGATGGCTAGTGAATATTCGGATAATCGAACTCTCAACCCTTTACCTCACTTAACCTATCCTTCCACTTTAATGTTATTCAACAACTGATGGGAATTTGGTTTTGATCCGACGGTTGATGGGTATTCAGATAATCAAATTCTCAAACTTTTATCTTATCCTATCCTTCCACTAAAATGTTATCCAATGGTTGTGAAGACACTCGAGGCAGATCCTAGATCAAGGATGATTGCAAAAACACAACTTGTGAGTGATTTAACTCGTCACCCAAACTGCGCAATTGGAAGTTGTGCGTTGTTGGTGAGTCAACCATAATCATTTATCTTGGAAGCTATAATATCCAATGGTCCTGACTAATTGCAGGATTTGAACTAGTGTGATATTTAATTATCATTTCGATCTTTGCAATTCATCCCTATCGTTGATCTAGAGATTGTGCATCCGACGAGCATGTCTTAATCTGACTTAAACTGATTGCTTGTTGGATCAACCACAATTGTCGATATTCAAGTCTATGAGATCTAACGATCTAGGCCAATTGTAGGATTGGAAGTAGCGCGTCATTTAATTCTCCTTCTGATCTCCACAATTTATCCCTTTCGTTGATCTGTCTTGCAGATCGATGGTCACGATCCTCAAGCCCATGGTCACTCATATGACTGATTTCCATTATATTTAGACCATCAACACGGTCAACCTCTTGATCGGACGGTTGCTAAGGCTTCTCACTCTGATCGCATGGTTGCTGAAGCTTCTCACCTTGAGCTTACATTTTTCCTTCCAAGATTTTATCTTTGCATTTGCTAACCATCCTGATATTTTATCATAGGAACATTGTTGATCCTATCTTGATAAACAATAATAACGAATTACTTTATATTGTTCTCTTCTTCTACTAATTGATATACTTTATAATGCACTCTTCCTTCTGAGCTTTGATATTCATTCGCTTTTGTACTATGCTTTCCATTCTGAGATTTGATCTCTGCATGTTGTTCGCTCCTCCTCCTGAGCTTATGCCTTTTATCTCTGCATACTGTTTGACATCTTCTTCTAACTGATATATTGTTGACATCAATGACAATCTCAGCTCTGGTAAATCACAATGATAATTCATTATAACAAAAAATCATCACAACGATTGTTGAAATCAATGAAAATATGTCCAACACATTCCCATTAACAAGGCCCTCATACTACCCACTTTTTCTGAGACCTTCGCCCTCCCAGAATTGAGGTGAACAAATTTCATGGATCAAATCCTATAGGTTGGGAACCCAATTGGAACATTATTTATCTTTACATGGAATTAATGATGATTTATCCAAGTTTCATTATGGTGTCCTACATCTAGATCTGGAATGATGTAAATGGTGGCAATTGAGAAAAAAGTCATGCCAAGGGTATCTTGCTTGGACACATTTTGTGGTCGAACTTTATGACTGCTTCAACTTTGGCACCCAACATTTAGGATGTTTGGTGAAGTTAAAGAATTCTGGGACAATGGAAGAATTTATTGCCACATTTGAGCACTTGGCCTCAAAGATGATATTCATGAACATGTTCTCATGGAACACCCCCAAACTTGGTTGGAAGCTACTCAACGAGCCAAGGAATCCCAACAAATTGTATCCTCCCAGACTTGAAAACCCTCCTTTCCTCCTCATCCTAAAACCACCGAATTTTACCCTTATGCAACTTCCCTCAAGATCCAAAAATTAACTAGGGATGAAATGGTTGAACGTCAAATCAAGGGTCTTTCTTATAATATTGATGACAAATACTTTCCCGAGCACAAGTGTGAGAAAAAAAATGTTTTTATGGATGTGATTGAGGATCTTTCTGAAGAATATTTCATTGTTCCGCCTATGGAGGAACTTGTTGAGTATGTGTTATATTCTTTTCATGTGTGTGTGTGGGCGTCTCAGATTTGAAAAATGAGTCTGATGATCCCAACTTCTTCTGATCCCATGTTTGGACATTTTTTTTTGTATTTTAGCAAATTTTGCTATTTTTAGAGGTTTTCTAAATTAATCCCCGATTAAGGGATTAGCGTTTTGGTACCTACAAAATACCTAAAATATTCTATATAGTTTACGGTGAATGGTGAAATTAATAAAATGAAGAGTTGAAAGGTGCAGAACCAAGGAAGGTTGGATTTCTCCCAGTTAAGGGTTTCCAGCATAAATCTTTGTGTACTATGTGTATGAGCCATTGATTAATTTATGTTTTTCTTAAGAATCTATATGCATTGCTTTACTTCACAGGTTTAAAACTTACATGTGGTGTCAGATCTCATTTTTGGCTTCAGGGGGATGCCTTTGTTGTTGAGGGTTTGGATTGGTCTTGATAGATCAAGTTTATTTTGGGTCTGTGATAAATCTGGGTTTAGTGGGAGATTTTGTAGTGGTGATTCAAGTGTAGAAAGAAAAATGGCGATCTCTTCTAGAATCGAGATAGAGAAGTTCAACGGTAAAAACATTGAGCTATGGAATCTCAAGATGGAGGACCTTCTTGTAGACAATGAACAATGGATCATTGTGGATCCTAGTACACAACCTATTGGTGCATAGTCTGTTGGCACAAAGTCTACTGGTACACAACCTACTAGTACACAAACTACTAGTACACCACCTACTAGTATGTCAAAGGAAGATTGGGAGAAGTTGGAAAGAAGAGAAAGGAGTATTAATCGACTCTGACTGGGATATTCAGTGTTGTTGAATGTCTCAAGAGAATATACAGCCAAGGAACTATCGAATAAGTTAGGGAATTTGTATCAATCAAAGTCCCTGGTAAACAAGTTGTTTCTTCTAAATAAGTTGTATCATCTTAGGATGGAAGATGGAGATTCTATGACAAAACATATAAATGCCTTTAATACTATGGTAAGTCAACTGGTATCTGTTAATATTATGATTGCAGATGAAGATAAGTGTATTACTTTTTTATGTTCTTTTCCAGACTCTTGGGATAATCTGGTTGTATCAATTGGTAGTATCACTCAATCTACATTGAAGTATGACGATGTAGTTGCATCCTTTTTATATGAAGAGATGAGGTGGAGAAGCATGTATAGTCAGAGCACAAATTCTTTATTTGTAAGAGGTCATACCCAATACATGAATCCTAGTAAGTCTTCGGGGGGGAGATCTAAATCTACATGTAGATCTAAATCTCCAGGAAAATATTTGAGGAAATGCTAGAAGTGTGGTAAAATAGGGCACTATAAGAAAGATTGCAAATCTAAGAAGGTTGATAAAACAAAGGGAGATGATAATACCTCTTCCACAGAGGATAAAACCTCCATTGAATAAGGAGCTGATGTTTACTTGGCATCTACAGGTACACATGTAAACTGTGGTGTATGGTTAATCAACGCAAGTGCGTCATATCATATGACTCCTCAAAACGGGTGGTTCTGTGAATATGAAAAATATGATGGTGGTGATGTATTCCTAGGAGATGAATCAACAGCCAAAATCATGGGACATGGAAGGGTTAAGTTGTTTCTAAAATATGGAAGGATTAGAACTCTCCCCAGGGTTCTGCACATTCCAAAACTAGCCAGAAGCCTAATATCTGTAAGCATGTTGGATGATGTAGGAGTGGATACTATATTGGGAAATGTAACTTGCAACATGGTATGAGGATAAATGGTGTTGATGAGGGGATTTTGGTGTGGAACTATTTACAATTTGTTGGGAAGAATTTATACTAATGGGTTTAACAATTTGGTTGTCCCTGAGTAGAGAAATAAAGAAGAAAAGACCAATACTATACCTGGAAAGAAGACCATGTTGTGGCATCAAATACTAGGGAAAATTAGAGAAAAGGGCCTTCGAACACTACACGGTAAAGGTATGGTTTAAGGTATGTCTAATTTCACTTTGTATTTTGATTTTTTTGAACATTGCATATATGGTAAACATAATTGAGTAAGATTCCCATCTGGTGCTACAAGAGCAAATGGGATCTTAGAGTTGATACATAGTGATGTGTTTGGACCTGTTCCTATTCCATCACTAGGTAAATATGTGTATTATGTTTCATTCATGATCAAAATCTAGACCAAGGATCAAAATTTAGCTCAAAAATCAATGTTCTTGAAATTGCCTCAAAACGAATGGGTGTGTATCCCTTGTCGTCACAAACCCAATGCAACTCATTTGGGATTAAACGGATGTCAAATGAGAGAGATATCGTGATCTGTTCGAATCTCCAAACAGGTAAAAACAAATGGGCTGACTGTACAGTCCGTACAGTCCATACGACATGTTCATATGCTGAGTTGGCATATGTTGACGTGGCAATTTCAGATTGGTAGATGTGGACGAGTGATGTTGCGACATGTGGCATTTAATGGGAAAATGGTGTGGTGCCATGTGGCCCAGTCATGGGATGCCAYGTGGCATCATTGTAATTGGTTGATTGGTTCAAAATATTATGGAGTCCATGGGGATTGAACCCCGGACCTCACCCTTTGYCAAAGCTTTAACAAAGTCCAACCAACCAACGCATCGTAATATGTTACTTGTTTATAAATGGTTTGATATATATTTGAATTCGATTTGTTTAATGGTTGGCATGGGTGTTGGGCTGGGGCTTAGCCCCAACTCGTGGTTTCTACRTTCACACTTGTGACTGGTGTTAGAACATCGTGCGCGTGAATTTTAAAAATATTCAAATCCCCCAGTCGCATACACTTTATACATATGACCTTAACATATTGTGCACATGCGGGATTTGGTATTACAATGGAGTTAGCCCCCAGTTTTATGTGTAATCATATGACCTTGCCACCATATGCGCGCATAATTTTTTGGTTTTGGTTTGAACGGTTACAACCAATCGTTCGTTGGACACTTTTCATTTAGCCATTCGGCCTTGGAAATGGTTAGCCCATGGTTTTGGGTGATTGCGCATGTGACCTCGGCCTTGGCAGTTAGGGGCTGGGTGCGCCCTAACCGTCCTACAGTTTGATTGGTTTTGTGGTTACATGCATGTGCTAGGTTTTAGCACGAATGTTTGAGCATGTTCTTGGTTAAACATCTAGAGGTGTTTTTTGGTGAACCAGAGACAACAAGCTTGAAGGAAGAGAATGGCAGGAGGCCTATCTTCTTCATTTTTTGGCCAAATGAGGTGTCATAAAATCCCAGCTAGGAGTTTTTGGACATTATGAATCTGATTTCATTGTTTTCACAGCCATTTGAAGACTTCTTTTGCAGGTTTTTAACCATTGATGTTTTAGAGAGCTCTAGGGAGATTGAAGCCCTCATTGTTTGAAGTCATGTTCAGATGAGCCCATGTTTGTTTTCTGTGATTGAATAATCATTTTTGGCTAACTATTATGCTCTGAACACATTGGGATAGGTTTCAGATCCATTTGAGGACTTTTATAGGTGTTTTTTCCATAGAGAAACTCAGGGAAGATTAAGGCCACATGTAGAAGAGGTCATGCCCGGATGAGCCATGATCTGTTTTCATAGTTTTATTAGTCATTTTTGGGGGTTTTATGTATTCTGATCCCAATGGTACAGTTAGAATTTCTATTGGAGTTGAGCAGTAGATTTTAAAAGAATCTTTGACAAGTTAATCCCAAAGAGCCAAGTCCAATGATGGAGGCTCAAGGAGATGTAGCCCAGAGAGGGGTGAACTCCTTTATCATCTTGTTATTGTTGTGAGTGTTTGTTGGTTATTATTTTCTGCAAGTTATTTTTGCTGATGTATTTATGAAAACAACATATTTAATCTTGCAAATACCTCACACATAAACATTTAAAAGAAGCATGAACTTAACACATAATTTATCTTGCATATTTTAACACATGGAGAAAGGTCCTGTAAAATTTTATTTTAATGGAATAGAGGGTGCTTGCATAGCATAACAAGTTAGCTCACTATTTTCAGATCAGGTGGTATTAGAGCATAGTTTGTTTTGCTCACGTGTATGCCATTGATAGCTTGAGATTTAGCTATTGTTATTTGTGCAAGTTTTGTGTTGAAGTTTGATATCTTGCAAGGATGGAAGAAGCTTCAAACATTGATAGTTCTCATACATTTTCAAAATCAAATTTCTTTGACAAAGAGATGTTGAAGGAATTACTAACCATGAGAGATGTGGTGAAAAAGATGTGGGAAGATAGAAAGGAGAGCATTTCCCTTGAATAGTAGTTGATGGCCATGAAGGAGGAGAAAGACCATCTTCTTGAAAAGTTGCATGAGATGGAGATTCAACTCCACGAGGCAAAGGAAACCCTTACCAAGTACATGCATGAACATAAGGTATGTAATGTTAGTTTATCTTCAAATTCCTCTCAAGATGAATGTTTTGGTGTTTTTGAAAATCACACAAGAGGAATAGGGCCCAAGTTATTGTTAAAAATGGGCTATGAAGGTAGAGGTTTAGGCAAGCATGCACAAGGAATTGTTGAACCTATTTTTGTTGACGAGAGACCCAAGTATTGTGGTCTTGGATATGAATGAAGAGATGGAGAAAATTCCAAAGTTGAGGAGACAAGGGAAAAAGTTCCAAGAACAAATTTTGTTTCAAGTTCACCTCCTCAAGAAGGCTATAAAAGTGAAAGTTTAAGAACTTTTGTTGAAAGTTCAATCCCTCGAGCATGCAAGGCTTGTGTTCAATATGAATGAAAATCTGTGAAACAAAAGAGTTGTGACAGCGATGAGGACAAGAACACTATTGTTGGTATTCAAAGGAGAGCTTGTAACTCTTCAAATTCACCTCCTCAAAGAGGCGATAAAGGTGAATGTTTGAGGTATAATTATTCTTATCATTCAATTTCTTTTGATTATGTTAAGCATGATAAATTTGTATGTAAAAATGGAAGAAAAAATCCATGTACATATTGTGGTTTATATAACCATCATGTTTCAAAATGTTGGAAAAGACTGACCACTTTCAGGAAACTTTATAAGCAAAGACAATGTGAAAAGAGGATGCAAAAGATTTTCACTCATTGTCAGAAGAGTGGTCATCTCATTGACCAATGTTGGACATTGCATCCAACCACTCATCCACAACACAAGAAGCAGATGGATAAATAGATTGGCAAGAATGGAAGAGGAGATTCCATCATCAATGTGAGTCAAGATGATTCACAAGTGGACGATTTTCAGTAGAAAAAGTCACCGTTGAGTTGGCTTGGTAAGAAATGGTTGGATTTCTTGAGCAAGTAAGGCTTGCATTTTCTGTTGTAAATGCACTTTTCATCCTTATGTGTGCATTTATGTTGAGAGWATGACAAGTTGCAGCAGCTTATCACAACTTGTATGATGCAAGTTSCATGTGAATGCAATTCAATTGAAGGCATTTTTGTTGTAGCACAACTTCACCAGGAGGATGTAAAAGTGGGKTATGATGTTCACTTGTTACTGCCATATATCTTTTTCATATTCAGCTCTTATGTACCCACATGTTTCAAGTTTATGTACTTATGTTTGTACTAGAAGGAGAGTTGAAGAGTCATGCACATGCATTTGTTTTTGTGTATGTGTAARCAGTGAACCTGGTGATAGTTCATCATGAATAATTCATGATTGTAACATGATTGTGTATCATGTTGTTGACTTGTCATTTTTGGAAGGTCGATATGTTTCAAATGAGTCTCGATGTGTGTTGATGTTGTCTTGATGACTATGTTGTGTCGATCATGTTTTTCGACTTATGTTTAGTCGATGGTGTTTGTCGACTTGTAAGTTGATTTTGAGTACACCAAGATGCAGGAAAACGCCATGTTCTTTGATGAAGTACAAGATGCGATAGTTTGTTTGAAAAGAAAAAAAAACTTTGTTGGCATCATTTTCAGTCTTGTATAAATTTGTTTTCAAGATTGATAGTTTTCTTGGTTTGTGACAAGATGTGACAGGAAAGTTTTTGCAGCCATTGGAGAGAAGATTGTGTTGACGCTAAAGAGTTCACAAGAGGGACTCGATTCTCAGTGGGAAATTTGGGAGTCTTCCAATCATGAAGAGAACAGTGGGTCAGCAGCAGCCAGAGAACAGTGGCTGAGGGACATAGTCAGTTGCAGTGCAAGGCATGTCAAGGTATCCAGGTGATTGTCGAAAAGACTTTTCAAGTAGAATCAATTGATAGAACTTGAAAGAAAAAGAGTATTGAAGCTCAAACAGATAATCATAGGATTTTTTGGGTCCAAAATCCTTTCAGTGGGAAAGCATGATCAAAATCTGGACCAGGGGTCAAAATTTAGCTCAGAAATCAATGTTCTTGAAATTGCCTCAAAACGAACGGGTGTGTAGCCCTCGTCGTCACGAACCCAACGAAACTCGTTTGGGTTTACACAGACGTCGAATGAGAGAGATATTGTGTTGGATGAGAGAGATATCACGATTTGTTCGAATCGCCAAACAAGTAGAAAAAAATGGATTGATTGTACAATCTGTACAGTTCGTATGGATGTTGACGTGGTAGAGGTGTTATGCTGATGTGGCATGTCCATATGTTGAGTTGGCATATATTGATGTGGCAGTTTCAGATTGGTAGATGTGGATGAGTGATGTTATGAAACGTGGCATTTAATGGGAAAATGGTGTGGTGCCATGTGGCCCAGTCATGGGCTACCACGTGGCACCTTTGTAATTGGTTGATTGGTTCAAAATATTATGGAGTCCGTGGGGATTGAACCCCGAACCTCCCCCTTTACCAAAGCTTTAACAAATTCCAACCAACCAACGCGTTGTAATATGTTACTTATTATATAAATGGTTTGATATATATATTTGAATTCAATTTGTTTAATGGTTGGCGCAGGGGTCGAGCTGGGGCTTAGCCCCAGCCCGTGGTTTTGGCATTCACACTTGTGACTGGTGTTAGCATATTGTGCATGCGAATTTTAAACATAGTCAAAGCCCCTGGTCGCATACACTTTATACATATGACCTTAACATATTGTGCGCCCATGGGATTTGGTATTACATCGAAGTTAGCCCCCAGTTTTATGTGTAATCACATGACCCTGCCACCATATGTGTGTGGAATTTTTTGGTTTTGGTTTGAATGTTTACAACCAATCATTCGTTGGACACTTTTCATTTAACCATTCATCCTTGGAAACGGTTAGCCCATGGTTTTTGGTGATTACCCATGTGACCTCGGCCTTTGCGGTTAGGGGTTGGGTGTGCCCTAACCATCCTACAGTTTGATTAGTTTTGTGGTTACACACATGTGCTAGGTTTTAGCACGAATGTTTGAGTGTTTTCTTGGTTAAACACCCAGAGGTGCGTTTTGGTGAACTAGAGACAACAAGCTTGAAGGAAGAGAATGGTAGGAGCCCTACCTTCTTCATTTTTTGGCCAAATGAGGTACTATAAAATCCCAGCTAGGAGTTTTTGGACATTATGAATCCATTGTCACTGTTTTCATAGCCATTTGAAGACTTATTTTGCAGGTTTTTAACCATTGAAGTTTCAGAGAGCTCTAGGGAGCTTGAAGCCCTCATTGTTTGAGGTCATGTTCAGATGAGCCCATGTTTGTTTTCTATGATTAAATAATCATTTTTGGATAATTATTATGCTCTGAACACTTTTGGATAGGTTTCATATCCATTTGAGGACTTTTACAGGTGTTTTTTCCACAGAGAAGCTCAGGGAAGCTTAAGGCCACATGTAGAAGAGGTCATGCCCGGATGAGCCATGATCTGTTTTCAGAGTTTTATTAGTCATTTTTGGGGTTTTTATGTATTATGATCGCAATGGTACAGTCATAATTTCCATTGGAGTTGAGCAGGAGCTTGTAAAAGAATCTTTCACAAATTAATCCCAGAGAACCAAGTCCATTGATGGAGGCTCAAGGAGATGTAGCCCAGAGAGGGGTGAACTCCTTTATCATCTTGTTATTGTTGTGAGTGTTTTTTGGTTATTATATGCTGGAAGTTATTTTTGCTGATGTATTTATGAAAACAACATATTTAGTCTTGCAAAGACCTCACACATAAACATTTAAAAGAAGCATGAACTTAACACATAATTTATCTTGCATATTTTAACACATGGAGCAAGGTCCTGTAAAATTATATTTTAATGGAATAGAGGGTGCTTGCATAGAATAACAAGTCAGCCCACTATTTTCAGATCAATTCATAAATGATTTCTCAAGGAACACATGGATTTATTTTCTTATAAAGAAATCATAGGTATTTGATACTTTTAAAGAGTTTAAGGCTCTGGTAAAAAATTAGAGAGAGAAAAATATAAAGGTATTGAGTACAAATAATGGTGGAGAATCCTGCGGAAATGAATTCAAATAATTTTGTAAGAAGGGTGGAATAGAAAGCCAGAATACTACTCCATACACACCTCAGCAGAATGGAGTTGCAGAAAGGATGAACATGACACTTATGGAAAAATAAAAGAGAATTCTTAATGGTGTCAAGTTGGGACATAAATTATGGGTAGAGCCAGTGGGTACATCATGTTACCTGGTCAATCGATCACCCTCATTAGCCCTGGATGATAAAACTCCACACAAGGTATGGACTGGTAAGAAACCCTCTCTTGAACATTTCAGAGTGTTTGGTTTTGATTCTTATGTACATGTTCCAAAAGAAAATAAGAGTAAGTTGGATAATAAAGATGAAAAATGTATCTTTATGGGTTATAAAGATGGTGTGAAAGGTTATAATCTTTGGAACCCAAAAAATAAGAAGACTGTTTATAGTCAGGATGTTTTTTTTAGAGAGGTGAAATATGTTTCCAAACAAGAATCCATACCAAGGAAAGAAGAAACTTAGAAAATAGAGTTTGAGTTGGATGATGCAAAATAAGAATCATCTGAAGAATATGAAGCAAAAGAAGAATAACATCATACCCCAGTATTGAGGAGATCAATGAGGGAAACAAGGAAACCAGAAAGGTATAGTCCACCTGATTTTCATTCTAATTTTGCTTTATCGATTACTGATGATGATCCCATAACTATCAAGGAAACATTGAATTCAGAGGATAGTAAACTCTAGAAGAAGGACATGGTTGAACAGATGGATGCCTTGGATAAGATTTAGGTATGTGATATAGTTGAGTTGCCAGGTGGAAGAAACTATGTTGGTAGAAAATAGTTGTTTAAGAAGAAGTTTAATGCAGAAGGAAAAGTGGAGAAATACAAATCTCGGTTAGTAGCAAAAGGTTATATGTAGGTAGAAGGAATTGACTTTGGTGAGATTTTTTCTCCTATTGCCAAGTCAAATTCTATTAGATTTATTTTATCTATTATTGTTGCTTTTGATATTGAAGTGGAATATATGGATTTGAAGACAACATTATTTTGTAATCACTGAAATTTCATCCGCAAATGGTTACAAGAATCATGCATCTCCAAAATACCTATTAGTTCATTCACGACCCAAAATATGCATTTCCAAAGGGGACAAACTATACAATTTTTTATAAAATCAACATGCGGTCATAATACAAAGGAAGCATGCACACGTGCCTCAGTCGAAAATGCAGGAAAAATACATATGCCCCCGATGCATGAATGTGTATGAAAAAATCTGTGCACACCTACGAACGATGCATTTATGATTCTAGTCGGCCTCCCACCCACTTCTATTTCAATTCCCAAGTCAATTTGAACCTCAAATCCAACTTGAAGCCAAGTGAGGGGTTGGTCAAAGACCTAAGGGTGCCCTAAAGTCCCCCTTGTTCACACTAAATACCAGTTGGATAATGCCTCAAAGATTTTCTATAAAAAGTGGCCATGGGTGCACTATATTTTAAAGAATCTATATGTATTGTTATGCTATCTCTATTCACCTACAAGGAACCTCTTTCTTTATTAGAGCATACTAGCATCATTTCATTGAGATACTCACCTCACCTCTTAAGTGAATGAACTTTGGATTTCTTCACCATTTCCTTTTAGTTTTCTATTTGTAAGAAGAGATCTCTCATAGGGGATTCAAGAGCCCTCCCTTAGAGGAAGAGGGGACCCATAAGCCTCCCTTTCTCTTTGGTGTTTTCCCACTAATACAATCTATCCATTGGTGGCATGAATATTGGTCAATTGTTTGGTTGATTTTGGTACTAATTTCCTTATGCACTTTAGTTTATTTTCTTTAGTTGTTATTAGCTTAGTTTTTTGTTTATTTCATGTTATTGAGTCATTTGAATCATACACTAACTTATGCCCTATTCATCTAACCCAACTAGACTTGCAAGTGTCCCTATGTTTCTCATTCAAGGGACGAAAATGATACAACAGATTGGCGACCATACTGGGGAAAGGTATCAATTTCCTCCCTATTTGGGTTGTTTGAACACTTATTTTTTATCTATTTACCTTGCAGGGATCATAACCGGCCCAAGACGACCTGCAAAAATCTATATTCAGAGCTGGGATAAGATAATTTCATTCAAAATTTTCTTCTCGATCGTGTATCAGAATGTTCATGGGTTTTTCATCCCACAGGTCCATTTTCTCAGCACGTGTGCCAACAACACTATCTTTTGTAGTTCATTATGCACATAATGTGCCAATAGTTCATTGTTTCTTTGCGCATTTGCGCCACCTGCACCTATGTCTACTATGTGACCTGGGCATCTATCTAGAAATTCAACATTGTAAGGATTTGTTGTGATATTTTGAAGGCCCCTAGCCTTCTAAACCTTGATTCTATGTAATTTGTAATATGCACCACACTTAGATTCCCTCTCCATATGAAGGGCTATTCAAAACATAGGCACTTAGGGGGTTAAAATACATATTTATCCTCTTTTTTCTTTCATTTTTCCACATGGATGGCTTGCTTTGATTGTAAAAGTTAAGTTGGAATCATTCACTATCACATATATAAACACTTGCATTGGGACGAGAAATTAAACTTCAATCATTAAGTATGTTTTTCTCTCGCACCATATAGAGATATTGAGAATCAAAAAAACAATTGAGGGAAGATTTCATCTCCCTTAAAGACAAAATATTTAGGAGAGGACAAAGCCCCCTAGGGCTCCTCTTATTTTCTTTTTTCAAACATCTTAAATTTGTAAGGGCCCATACATGCCCACATGCTGCAAAGATAGGATAGTTTTGAAGCTACTTTCTTATTTTACATCACTAGGGGATTTTAAATATTATTGTAACGGGCCCATACATGCCCACATGCTTGCAATATAGGATAGTCTTTTGAATATTTCTTAGATTAAATCACATTAGGGAGTTTAAAGGATTGGTAAGGACCCATATGTCCACATGTTAGTTATATAGGGACTTTAAAATTCTGCAAGGTTGTACCAATGGCATCTAGTAAGATAGGTAATCAAGACTTGTAAGGACCACACGAAGTCCACATGCTGCAAGGTGACACCTAAATTATTAAAAAATTTGGTACAATTTTATCACTTTCTCATACACAAAGTCACTACTCACTCAAATAATTTCATCTCGAATTGTGTAGGTTGAAGTAGGTTTCCTCCAAAGGGATTACGAAATGTCCCAATTTTTCTTGAAGAAATTATCCACTACCACTTAATTCAAATGTGATTGGTTCACACTCCCAATCTCCCAAACAATCACATCTAATTTTTTTCTAAAAACTCACTAAGATTTCCTTCCCAAGAGGTTCCAAAAGAAGCTTTTTTATTCTAGGTAGGATATTGGGGATAGGCATCCAAATAACTCCCCATTGTTTGGTTCTCACATCTTCAAACATTAGAAGTTGACAAATAGGGAACTTTAAAATCCTCCAATTCAAGTGTTCCTAACACCATAAGGAAGGGATATACTCATGAAGGATCAAAGGCCAAGGTATGTTTGTTCTATGAGTCCCCCCTTGAGGAACCCACCTCTTGGAAGGGATCCAACCCGTGACCCATTTATGAGTTCGAAAATCTAAATGTTGCACTTTGACCGAGGTAGCTAGTGACTTAATTTTAAGACATCTACCCAGGTGGCAATTGTGGGCTGCAATTACACCTTGATCATATTTCGTGTGGCTATTGGGAAATATCACCATCTCTTTTGGGATATGCACCCTCTACCCTTCATTATAAGTGATTGCTTCATGATTCACTAGTTCCTCTTCTGGTGGCTTCAGACCCCACTATTGAGTGCTATTGGAAGGTCCAGTTCTATTCGAGAGAAAGGACATGACATATTTAGGACATGAGAATTTATTTTCTTTTTTCTCCCACGTGGAAAAAATCCACCTACCCACATGTATGATTCTTTTAAATTAATTTATGTATGATCCTCTTGTGATTACATGCAATTGTGAAATATATTTTGAAGGTCCAAAACTATAACAAAGACTCTTGTTCATTTTATTTTTCTCATCACCATTTTCACACATCCACTTTGATAGTTGGACATCATAGGGGACCCACAAAATCCCCATCGTTCCAGATGCTTGTAGAACCTCCCTCCTATGATAGGAGGAGTTCCTAGTCTCTCCAACTCATCGTCCCAAACCTCTCACACCCCTGTGAGTGATACTATATTTGGATCAATGTTTCTTACTTCCACTTACTTGGGTCCACTTCCCAAGGTCAACCATCCACTAGCTCTCCTTTACAAGGAAGCAAAGGGAAAACGTCTTCCCAAGGGGGAAGTACAACCCCACCTAACCCCCCTCATAGGTCAGGTACACAAACCACTCACACCATGGTTGGAACTAATCCTCTATTGCCACTCCAGATGCCATATTTGGCCTCCCTCAACATAACTATATTGCAAACTCATGAATAACCCTATATTGCACGACCCCACGTGGCCTGCAATGCCTACCAAACTACCTTCGAAAATTCCCAAGTATGAAGGAAAGGCGGGAGAAGATCCCACCAATCATATGATGACCTTCCACTTATGGTTCTCTTCAAACAACATCATGGAAGACTCTATCTGTTTAAGGTTATTTCAGTGCACACTCACAGGCCCATCAACCAAGTGGTATGTAGATGAAAAATTAGGGTCCCATTTGACTTTTGAATCATTGGCCAAAACATTCTTGACCTTATTTCAACTACCAATCCACCATGACAATGGTCTATAACTACTCTCTTCATTTAAACAAACCTCAACCGCACATATTGTCGACCACATTCACAAATGGTGTTGGTGATGTGGTTTATGCAAAGAAAAAACCACCAAGCAACAATGTGTCGATTGGTTTCTTAGATCAATTGTCCCTTTCCTTGCCAAATATGTGGCCTCCACCCTCTGCCAAAGTGAAGAGGAAGTCATCAACAAGGCTCAATAGTACGACCTCATTTATTCACAGTCATGATACATATATACGGTATTACCTCATGCCTTGAGACCCATACCATTCATCCAAGACAAACCTGGGATGTCTCACTCAGTAAATGGATTGATTGGTACCACAACACACAAAAATCCATACACCCAACCACCACCTATGCACAGTAAAACCAAATATCCGTTGATATATGTAGGACCCCCTTGTTATCCTCCCCTTTACCAACAATCATATCTTGTTGTTCCCCCTCAGTCATTGGGAGCACCCCCACTGGTACCCATGTTGTATCTAGTGAAAATCCTTGCTTTCTGCCTTAGGGGCAGTCAACCCAGCTATCACGCAGYTGATCACATTTGATTCAAATAGTAGAGAACCACGTCTTCCTGCCCAAGTAKCCTTCTGGATACTAGTTAAKATCTAGAACACTACATTTTATCGACGTATCATCGATGAAGGTGCATCCACATGCATCATGTATAAACACATATGGAATAAAATTGTCTCCCCTAAGCTAGTACCATATGCCATCACCCTTTGGTCTTACAAAAATCAACTAACATATTCTGTAGGGATTTCTCAAAATGTCCCCATAGAACTTGGGGGAAAAATAATCCTCATTGACATTTATGTTATCGATGCCCAAGATGATTACAATATATTTCTCAGATGAAACTACATGTATTCTATGAAGGTGGTCATGTCTTCTGTGTTTCATACAATGATGTTCCCCCATAATGGGAAGATCGTCACCATCGACTAGCTCACACATTATGAGCCTAACCATTCTTCCAACATCGATAACATCCTCCCCCTTGTCTACGCTATCTCGGATGATTTTCCAGTTGTCAACAATAGCCCTGGATTATTCCAAGACCCATCCATGTTGGGAACTTATCAAGGGGCACCACCATTCCTAAAACCATCTTTTTTAGCACAAGTATGTGTAGTTTCCTCTAAGGGAACACACATCGGAGACAAGAATCCTATCACTACATCCCCTCCCCATATAGAAGTTCCACCAATTAAAGAAATACTACCTTAGGAGTTCCCTGAGAGTGCCACTGCACCACTTGTCATGGATCTCCCCCACCTCCAGGGAAAAATCTTGGTTGGCGAGACAGTCCCCTAGGCCATTACCCAAATTCCCTTTTTCTCCCCCCCACCTAGAGTCGAAGCATTCCAGGTATCTTATTTCCTCACCCTTCCCAACATGTTCCTTTCCATCCCTGTATGGTATCTCCATCCACCATCTCTCCCTCCTCAGATAGAGGGATTGTCGATATAGATCTCATTACAGGATCCTATCGCACCATTACCTCCTCCAATGGGTAGAAATACTACCAATATCATGGGTAGACAAAGGAGGAACAAGCCCAAATATCCACTACTTCCCTGAGTTCAACTCCCTTGCGCCTTATGTGTAATAACAGGACACCCCACTCTCAAATTTCCTTCTCTTCTCGAGCTATGTAGTTTTATCCAGCTTCCTCACTCACCCCTTTTTCTTGACACTCCACCAAGTACATCCCCCACTATGAAGGAGTCATCAACCACACATAAACAAAATCTACGAACCAATTTCGCATGTGCAATACATGAAAAATATGGGCATTACACTCATCATTTACCATCTATCACATATGTCTGCCAAACATTAGCCTTATAATGCCACACATATATTCCCGAGCTTCCTTTGATACTCCATACCAATTATCTTGTGACTGTAATTCATTATATTTATTGATCATTCCTCGAGCAAAGGGGAGGTCTGTGTCCTCCCACCAAACTACTTCCTGATTGCCCATAGTGTCGGTGCAACTGGGATGGCATTATGGGCCCACCTTCCATATCTAAGCCCTTTTCCCCACTTTCATTTTTTGGTACAGGAGCCCATAAGCTCCATTTTACGAACCATTTTTTACCACTTACATAGTCATTTTTCTCGGGTTATCATTTTCACTTTTCCCCAGTGGAGCATCTTTCCATGACAGACTCAGGTACGGCTACTCATGTTCAAAATTATCACATAGTTGTTATATGTTCTTTATCTTCAGATATTGTTCACATCAGGTATTCAATTTTAATATGTGCAGGCTCTTGGTCATCACAAACCACTGCATCCCCTTCATGTATATGATTGACAATGGCATGTAATCATTCCCTCTGAATATCAATTTCATCTCCCACTCACACCCTCCAACAATTTCCTATAGGATCCTCACATCCAGCTCTGCAGTACCATCACCACTGCTACCTTTCAGTATTGGCACCCAAAATCACTCTTCCCCACATGATTTGTCCCATTCATAGTCCCCCTTAGCACTTTGACACTCATGCTTCTTTCAGCCCCTAGGGATGGGAGTCCCGATAGTCTTATTCATTTCCTAGAATCAAACACATACTCCTCCTCATTTTTCTAGCTTTCCCAATGGACTCCCAAGTTATCC
>ML802336.1:123232-158185 GCA_009831015.1 Picea engelmannii
TAGAAGAAACATTGATGTATTTAGGCTATACGTATTCTCCTAACCTCGCACATCAAGGGGCATATGTTACCACTAAAATTTTGTCTGCAAATGGTGACACAAATCCAACATCTCCAAAACACCTATTAGTTCATTCATGGCCCAAAAAAAACATTTCTGAAGGGCACAAACTATACAAATGGTTATAAAATCAACATGCTCTCAGAATACAAAGGAAGTGTGCACACGTGTGCCAGTTGAAAACACAAGAAAAGAGCATATGCTCCCGATGCACGACTATTTATGCAAAAATCCATGCACACCTAAGAGTGACACATTTATGATTCTAGTCAACCTCCCACCCACTTATGATTCAACTTCTAAGTTGATTTGACACTCAAATCTAAACTGAATCTGAGCGAGGGGCTGGTCAAAGACCTAAGGGTGCCCTAAAGGCCCCCTTGTTCACACTAAAGACCGATTGTATAGTGCCTGAAAGATTTTCTATAAAAAGAGGCCATGGGTGCACTATATTTTAAAGAATCTATTTGTATTGTTATGCTGCCTCTATTCTCCTACAAGGAACATCTTTCCTTCTTTGATGCAGGAGCATCGCCAGTACCATCAAACGAGTCAGCGTGGAGTGGAAGACAACTGGACAAGCCAGCACAAATTTTGAAAAACCCTTGGAACTATTGCATAGATCTTAAATGACTCATTTAAGAGGAGGCGCCTTTGTATATTGTAATGGACCTTGAGCCTTTAAGCTCTCGTCCTTTAGTATATAGACGGAAAATAAAATAGTTAATGCTGGTAGGTAGGTTTTTAATTCTAGATTTGATAGTTTAGAGTCCAAGAGGGAAAACGGATATAGACACCCTCATTGTATCTTTGTAACATTAGCCTAAGTAGCATTAACAGGAGTAGGAAGAAAATATAAAGAAGAGAACTATGTGAAGAACATCCATGTACAGGCATTTGAATTAATAGAAGAACTTTGATTCAAATTCATGGTTTGTGTTGATTCTCTGTGTGTTGATGTTGATATTCTTATGAATGTTTATTTCCTGTCAAAAATTTGCTTTTATATGCTGTGTATGTGATTTCATGGTTGAATTGAAGTCTGAGAGGGTGAGAGAATGATTTTCAATTGTTTCTCTACTTGAGCCAAAGGATTTCTGCAAGGAGTGCTGCCGAATCGTCCGCAAGGAGTGCGTTGACAGAAGGGTTCAATTAGAGATAGCTTTTGTTCTCATTCATCCAAAAGGTGCAGTTGGTCACAGGAGCCGTGCAAGGAGTGCGCAGGCCAAGGGAAAGTTTTAGGGTTGTGAACCTGAGTGAAGGGTTAAAATACTGCTGCTGCAGAAGTGCACAGAGTTGAGAGAGAGAGAGAACTTCAATACTCATTCGAGGTTGAAGAGTTGCCGCAAGGAGTGCGCACAAGGAGTTCTCAGAAGGACTTGAGAAGTCGAGAACAAGCTCAGGAGGAGTAGGCCTTCGAATTCACTGAAGGGTAAGCATAGAGAAGCTGCTATTGGAAGTCTGAAGGAAGTGTCGCAGGTTGGCAAGCGAGTGAACGAGTCCCATGGGGAGATACTTCTTCATATCGTGGATTCCCAAAAGGGAGAGTGGACGATCGAAATCCCTCGAGGAGGTTTCACGAAGTTCCATGGAATGTTGGATCTCATGGAAGTGTAGGTAGGTTACAGTGTAAGTGTGGAAGAGGTTCGAAGTTCAGGGAGAAAGCAGAGCCATCGATCCTGAGTCACAAGGACCGTCAGATCTACACGTGACATCGGTTATCGGGAATTCGCGAGTTGAAACTCGAAAGGATTGCATTAGGAGTTGCAATATCCTGATAGGTTCAGAACTGTCCATCGTGTGGGACATGTTTCAGGAGATCCTGAGAAATCGGGGTTTCTGAGGACAGGAAACACTTGCCGCTTGAAATCACGAAACACGATATCCCAACGGGAGAGTTGCGTGGGCCACAACAAGAGTTAGTGGAGAATAGGTGGCATTGTATCGGGGATCAGGAAAAGGAAAGTTCAGAGTCCATCGAAATCTGGATTCGTGATCCCATGAATTCTGAAATCCCGATAGAGGCAACAAGGAGTTGAAGAGACAACCTACATGTGCATTGGAGTTTCGTTGCATCGGGTATCGGGAGTCGGCAAATCAAAGTGCATGGAATCGCGAGTAGCGAAACCGTGATAAGATAAGTTTTGATAAATATGGGAAGAGGTCAGCATTGACTAAGGAATTGGGTCTCGGGGATTCGAGATCCCAGTGATAAACCGTTAGGCTCGCAAAGTCACGAGTTCCAATTCCCCGATAAGTTAAAGAAAACGGGGGATCGCGTGAAGAAAAAATCTGTGGGTCATAGATTCCTCGATAGGGAATTAGAGGAACCTTGGAGTTCTTCAGGTCGAGAGGAAAAGAATATCCGGTGTGAGCGGGCATGCTCCGAGGAGTGTGTGCTACGTCAAGTGGTATCAGAGCGGGAATATCCCTTTGCTTTCTGTAGCAGAAGAAGAGAATTCTTCATGCCGCTGAGGAGAGAAAGATAGTCACCTGATCTAGAAGACAGGGAGGTGTAGAGAAGAGGCAGGCAGGTAGTCCATCCAGAAATGGAAAGACAAATACGTGATCTCCGAGCAAGGCTCAAGGACATGGAAACAATGCAAAGACACACAGTTAGTGCAGGGGATTTTAGCGATTCAGAGGATGAAGTTGAGGCTGAACGCGACGAGGAAGTTGCAGCCGAAGATGCAACCAACGAGCATTTGATTAAAGCTATTACCAGGATGGGTGCAAAGGCAAAGATGGACATTCCAGTTTATGAGGGGAATCTGGATGCAGAAGAGCTACTAGATTGGATTAAAGCTCTGGATACTTACTTCAACTACGAGGACGTCGAAGAAGATAAGAAAGTCAAGCATGTTGTCACATTCTTGAAAGGGCATGTAGCATTGTGGTGCGATGAGCTACATGCTGACAGACACTGTGAAGGCAAGCAAAAGATCAAAATATGGGATCAAATGATCGCGAAGATGAAGGCTAAGTTCATCCCAAGGGACTATCAAATTTCTTTGTTCAGGAGAATGCAGAACCTGAGACAAAAGTTGATGATAGTGAAAGAATACAGTGAGGAATTCTATCGACTGAACATCAGAGCAGGTCATCAGGAGAGTGATGATGAGAAGGTTGCTAGATATCTGAATGGTCTGAGATACAACATTCAGGATGAATTGAGCATGGTAACCATTCAGACAGTGGAGGATTCTTATCAGATGGCTCTGAAAGCTGAAGAGAAGCTGAGACGAAAGCAAGGTCAGCGAGGGCGAGGTAGAAGTCATCCTAGAGGCAAAGCAGTTGGCCAGGATAAATACAAAAAGCCCAAGGAGGAATGGAAGAAACCTCAGGGTAAAGTTGAAAGAGGTGGAACCTCACAGCGAGGGCCATATGTTGAACAGAGAGGGCAACATACAGAGTAGAGCAGAGGATATGCTGATGGAAATACTTTTCCTTGTACTAGAGGTAGAGGAAGAGGAAGAGGTGGATTCATCACATGCTTCACATGTGGAAAGAATGGGAACAAGTCTTATGAGTGTCCATAGAAAAATAATGACACTGGGGAAGCTCACATCACCGAAGCACAGAGGCAGGATGTTGAAGCCAAAGACACAGAAGGCGGAAGGTCACTCATGATGCGTAAAGTCCTTTTGACACCTGAGAAGGAGGTGGAGAGTTCAGTCCAAAGGACCAGACTTTTCAGAACAACTTGCAAGACAAAGGATAGGGTGTGCAAGGTTATTGTAGATAGTGGTAACACAGATAATCTCGTGTCCATAGAAATGGTGGAAAAGATGGAGCTGGAGACAACTGATCACCCCAGTCCATACAAAGTCTCATGGCTACAAAAAGGACACCAGGTAACTGTTACTAAACAATGCTTGGTTGAATTCAAAATAGGGGGATATAATGATAATATCTTATGTGATGTTATTCCCATGGATGTATCTCATTTATTGTTGAGTAGACCATGGCAATATGACAGAAATGTGATTCATGATGGGAGAATGAACACATATACCCTGGAGAAAAATGGGAGAACCCATATGTTGCTTCCAATAAAAGATAAGGAGGTGAAGCTGGAGGTAAGCAACACAGTACTTCTCATGAGGGGGAAAGAGCTTCTTACGGAGGTGAAGATGAAGGAAGATCCACAATTCTTTGTAGTCAGGAAACCAAGGATTGTTATAACTAGCACAAGAGTGGATGATTTACCAGATGAGATTCAGGAACTGCTGGAAGAGGTCGCTGACATCATAGTGGATGAATTACCTCATTTTTTGCCACCAATGAGGAGTGTGAGTCATCATATTGATCTCATACCAGGAGCTAGTTTGTCGAACAAAGCCCCATACAGGTTGACATCGCAGGAAAATGAAGAGGTTAATAAGCAGGTCCAAGAGTTATTGGACAAAGGGTTGGTCAGGGATAGCTTGAGTCCATGTGTTGTTCTGACAGTACTCAGTCTGAAGAAAGATGAAGGCTGGAGGATGTGCACTGAATCAAGAGCGATCAACAAGATAACCATTAGATACAGGTTCCCATTGTCGAGAATGGATGATCTGATGGATTGCCTGAGCAGGGAAAAGTACTTTTCAAAGATTGATTTGAAGAGCGAGTATCACCAGATTCGCATAAGAGAAGGCGATGAGTGGAAGATAGCCTTCAAAACCAACAAAGGATTGTATGAATGGCTAGTCATGCCATTTGGCTTGACGAATGCGCCAAGTACATTTATGAGGTTGATGAATGAATTCCTAAGGGAATTCATCAGGAAGTTCATTATTGTGTATTTGGATGACATACTGATTTACAGTAAATCAGAGGAAAAACATCTGAAGCATTTGCCTATAGTGATGAAGAAGATACAGCAGGAAAAGCCTTTGATTAATATGAAGAAATCCTCATTTATGAAGACAGAGCTCATTTATTTGGGGTTTGTTATTTCAGCAAATGAATTAAAGATGGATCTGAATAAAGTGGAGGTAATTAAGAATTGGCCATCACCGAGAAATATTTTTGAGGTGAGAAGTTTTCATGGGTCAGCTAGTTTCTACCGGAAGTTCATCAGGAATTTTAGTGGAATTAGTGTAGCAATGATGGATACAGTGAAGAAGCGGCATAAGTCCTTTCACTAGACAGCAGAGGATGATAAGAGATTCAATCTATTGAAGCGGAAGATCACAGAACAACCAGTTTTGGTGTTGTCGGATTTCCTGAAGACATTTCAAGTGAAATGTTATGCAAGCAAGTATGCCATAGGAGCAGTCTTGAGTCAGGAAGAAAGGCCAGTTCCATATTTCAGTGAGAAGTTGGATGAGGCGAAACTGAAATACTCCACATACGATAAATAATTCTATGCTATTATCCAGGCATTGAAGAAGTGGAGGCATTACTTGATCCCAAAAGAATTTGTATTGTACAGTGATAATCATGCATTGTAGTTTGTGACTCAACAAGAGAAGTTGAATCAGAAACATGCTAAATGGGTAGAGTATATGCAGAATTTCACATTTGTGATTAAACACATTTCGGGTACTGCTAACAAGGTGGCTGATGCTTTGAGCAGGAAATGTTTGCTGATGCAGGAGTTCCAAGTAAAAACATTGGGTTTTGATAATCTCAAGAATATGTACACAGGTGATGCAGATTTTGCGGAAGCATATGAAGTGGCTGAGAATCTAGTTCTCAGAGATCGAAGCCCTTGGATAGATTATATGATCCAGGAGGGATTGTTGTTCAAAGGCAATCAACTGTGTATTCTGAAATTCTCCATGAGGGAGAATATGTTGAAGGAGAAGCACAGTGGAGGCTTAGCAGGACATTTCAGCCACGACAAGACATCTGTGAAGCTGAGTGAATCATATTTCTGGTCAGGTATGCGAGAAGATGTCAAGAGGTTCGTTGACAAATGTCGAATTTGCCAGCATTCAAAGGGAAGAAAGAAAAATGCAGGTTTTTATCAGCCATTGCCCATACCAAAGAGGCCATGGGAGGCAATTAGCATGGATTTTGTATTGGGATTGCTAAGGACGCAAAGGGGTGTTGATTCCATCTTTGTGGTAGTGGATAGGTTTTCTAAGATGGCACACTTCATCCCATGCTAGAAGACTAGTGATGCGACTCACATCGCAAATTTGTTCTTCAAGGAGGTCATTCGACTTCATGGATTGCCGAAAAGTATAGTTTCAGATAGAGACACGAAATTCATAAGGCATTTTTGGAGGACCTTATGGAAGAAGCTAGGAACTAACTTGGCTTTTAGTTCTGCTTATCATCTGCAGACAAATGGACAAATGGAAGTGGTCAACAGAAGTCTGGGAGACTTTCTAAGGAGCTTGGTGATAGAGCACCATAGCAGATGGGATAGCCTATTGCCACAGGCGGAGTTTGCATATAATGAATCAGTAAACAAGAGCATAGGGAAAAGTCCATTTCAGGTTGTATATGGGATGCAGCCGAGAGGAGTTTCTGAACTGAGGAATTCAGAATAGACTGCGACTAGCAGTGCTAGTGCAGAAGAATTCGCTAAGGCAATGAAGGAGCTTCACAGCTAGGTGAAGCAGCGACTACTGAATTCGAGCCAGGAGTAAAAGCGCAGAGCAGATCGACATTGGAGACAACTTCACTTTGAAGTTGGTGATCTAGTTCTGACACACTTGAGGAAAGAAAGGTTCCCGAGAGGAACATACAATAAGTTGAAAATGAAGAAAATCGGGCCATGCAAGATCTTGAGAAAATTTGGAGAAAACGCTTATGAGATTGAATTGCCAGATGGCATCAGAATATCTTTGATTTTCAATATTGCAGATTTATACCCATACAGAGTTGGAGAAGCAGAGATTGGATATGAGGAGCTAGTAATATAGTGGATGAAACAATTTCCAGTTGTAGGAAAGTCGTAGATGGAGTGCATATTGGACAAGAGAGTGGGTAAGAAGACCCGAAGGAAGGAATACTTTGAGTATCTGGTCAAATGGAAGAATCACCTAGTGGAAGATGCCAGCTAGGAGACTGACGCAGAAATACATAAGCATGGATAGACTGTGGAGGAGCTCATGGAAAGGAGCCCATGAAAGTTTTCTAGCCGAGGAGTATGATGCAGGAGCATCGCCAATACCATCAAGCGAGCCAGCGTGGAGCAGAAGACAGCTGGACAAGCCATCACAAATTTTGAAAATGCCTTGGAACTGTTGTGTAGATCTTAAATGACTCATTTAAGAGGAGGTGCCTTTGTATATTGTAATGGACCTTGAGCCTTTAAGATCTCGTCCTTTAGTAGATAGACGAAAATTAAAATAGTTAATGCTGGTAGGTAGGTTTTTAATTCTAGATTTGATAGTTTAGAGTCCAAGAGGGAAAACAGATATAGACACCCTCATTGTATCTTTGTAACATTAGCCTAAGTAGAATTAACAGGAGCAGGAAGAGAAGAGAAAGCAGAGAACTGTGTGAAGAACATCCATGTACAGGCATTTGAATTAATAGAAGAAATCTGATTCAAATTCATGGTTTATGTTGATTCTCTGTGTGTTGATGTTGATATGCTCATGAATGTTTATTTCCTGTCATATGTTTTCTTTTATATGTTGTGTATGTGATTTCGTGGTTGAATTGAAGTCTGAGAGGGTGAGAGAATGAGTTTCAATTGTTTCTCTACTTGAGCCAGAGGATTCCTGCAAGGAGTGCAACCGAATCGTCTGCAAGGAGTGCATTGAAAGGGTCCGCAAGGAGCCGTGCAATGAGTACACAGGCCAAGGGAAAGTCTCAGGGTTGTGAACTTGAGTGAAGGGTTAAAAGACGGTTGCTGCAGAAGTGCGTAGAGTTGAGAGAGAGAGAGAACTTCAATACTCGGTCGAGGTTGAAGGGTTTCCGCAAGGAGTGCGCGCAAGGAGTTCTCAGAAGGACTTGAGAAGTCGAGAACAAGCTCAGGAGGAGCAGGCCTTCAAATTCACTGAAGGGTAAGCATAGAGAAGATGCTATTGGAATTCCGAAGGAAATGTCATAGGTTGGCGAGCGAGTGAACGAGTCCCGTGGGGAGATACTTCTTCATATCATGGATTCCCAAAAGGGAGAGTGGACGGTCGAAATACCTTGAGGAGGTTTTGCGAAGTTGCGTGGACCGTTAGATATCACGGAAGTACAGGGAGGTTACAGTGTAAGTGTGGAAGAGGTTCGAAGTTCAGGGAGAAAGTAGAGCCATCGATCCTGAGTCACAAGGACCATCGGATCTACACGTGACATCGGTTATCGGGAATTCGCGAGTTGAAACTCCAAAGGATTGCATTAGGAGTTGTGATATTACGAAATGCGATATCTCGATAGGCTTAGAACCGTCCATCACGTGGGACACATGTCAGGAGATGCCGGGAAGTCGGGGTTCATAAAATCGGGGTTTCTGAGGATAAGAAACACTTGCCACTTGAAATCGTGAAATGAGATATCCCGACGGGAGAGTTGGGTGGGCCACAGCAGGAGTTAGTGGAGAACAGGTGGCACCGTATCAGGGATCAGGAAAAGGAAAGTTCCGAGTCCATCGACATCTAGATTCACGATCCTGTGAATTTCAAAATCCCAATAGAGGCAACAAGGAGTTGAAGAGACAACCTACACGTGCATTGGAGTTTCGTTGCATCGGGTATCGAGAGTCGGCAAATCAAAGTGCATGGAATCACGAGTAGTGAAACCGTGATAAGAGAAGTTCCAATAGATATGGGAAGAGGTTGGCATTGACTAAGGCATCAGGTCTCGGGGATTTGACAGCCTAGTGATCAACTGTTAGGCTCGCAAAGTTGCGAGTTCCGATTCCCCAATAAGTTAAAGAAAGGGGGGGATGGCGTGAAGAAAAAATCTGTGGGTCGCAGATTTCCCGATAGGGAATTAGAGGAACCTTGGAGTTCTTCAGGCCGAGAGGAAAAGAAGATCTTGGGTGAGCAGGTGTGCTCCGAGGAGTGCATGTTGCATCATTCTTGGAGCATACTAGCATCATTTCATTGAGCTATTCACCCCACCTCTTGATTGAATGAGATTTGGATTTATTAACCATTTACTTTTAGTTTGCTATTTGTAAGAAAAGATCTCTCATAGGGGATTCAAGAGCCCTCCCATGGAGGAAGAGGGGACCCAAAAGCCCCCCTTTCGCTTTGGTGTTTTCCCACTAATACAGTATATCCATTGGTGGCATGAATATTGGTCAATTGTTTGGTTGATTTTGGTTCTAATTTCCTTATGCATTTTAGTTTAGTTTCTTTAGTTGTTATTAACTTGGATTTTTGTTTATTTCATGTTATTGAGTCATTTGACTCATACACTAACTTTTGTCCTGTTCAGCTAACCCAACTGGACTTGCAAGTGTCCCTCTTTTGCTCATTCAAGTGATGAAAAGGATACAACACACTTCATTTGTGCAGTGTTGTATGTTGATGACATGTTGCTGGTAGGAAATAACATGGATGTTAGGAAGAAGGTGAAAACAAAACTATCCTCCAAATTTGACATGAAGGATCTCAATGTTGGTAACTTCATTCTAGGAATGGATATTAAAAGAGATCGTGCAAATAGAAAACTCTGGTTGAATCAGAGAAAATATGTTGAGATGATATTGCAAAGGTTTAATATGCATGGAATTAAACYGATCAAGGTTCMTATTCTTGATATTATGGTAGCTTCAAGAGGTATGAACCTCTATTGTGACCTATGATGAGATTAGAATATTCYGGAAGGAAGCAAAGAAGTAAAGKAAACCCTAGATSAGATGTCAGCTACAGAAATATAATTAATATGAATTAATTAGTACCTAGAAGGAGAATTTGGCCCAGGAAAGCCTKCCAGATTACTATACATAAAGGGTACCAGTTTCTCATTATTCACATTCTTAGAATTGTAGAGAKCTAGTTGTGCGCAATGCAATTTGGAAKCTTTGTGYGCAAGTTCTGGGAAAAATGTTGTGCTAGTTTCTRGGTGGGACTATCTGATCAACTTTGGTTACTTTTCTTACTTGGTGCATTAGCCTTGCTTGGCTATTGATTGCTACCAGTATTCTTCTCTATCAAGGTCAAGGTGCTCGGAGGGTGGCTTTGGCCTATGGTTGGGTGACAAGGGTATTGTCAATGGTAAAACGAGCACAATCCTTCATATTCTAATAGATTATGGGCCCACACCTCCTTCATTTAGTCTAAACATTGGAAGGAAGCATAGCTGCTAGGATATTGAGCTCATTGAGGAATTGTCGCTAGGGTTACTAGCAKAATCATCTTCCAAAGACACTGTTGCTAGGGTTACTAGAAGAAGTAGTTGTAGAAACCCTAATCTCAGATCCAACACCTTGTGATGGAGCATCTCGCTCAAAAAGAAGATATTCAAATGTGACCTAACTTAGTGCACCTTTTGGCTCTCTCAGAAGACAGAAATGACAAAGTTGAAGTTTTGGATCAAGGCATGACCAATTAGCATTCACCTGAAGACATGAGTGAAACAATCAGTCTTTTACACTACTCAACACTTATTGGGACGATTGAAGATGACATGTGTATAATCGATAGTGGATATTCTAGGCACATGATGGGAGATCAAGCCAGACTCTCAATCTAAATGAGAAGAAGACCTCGTACAAGGTAGTGCTTGTAGAAAAAACCACTTACCTCATGGAAGGATTTGGACAAGCCTCCATCAAAATGAAAATAGGTAACTGTGTTCACTTAAGAAATGCTTTATATGTACCTGGTTTAGAAAATAATCTTGTATAGATATTTTCCTATAATACAAAGAAAACATAATAGATTTTGTGGATGGAAAGGTGTTATCATGGAATAAATATTCCAGCATAGAGAATGCTATGGTTATTGGAATTCATGAAGGAAATCTGTATAGACTACTAGAACAAAATGAAGAAGCTCTTGTACACAACAAAGTCAACCCCAATGAGCTTTGGCATAGAAGGTACACTCACATTAACTATCAATCATTACCCTTTCTCATAAGGATGGTTGAAGGAAGACTAGAGTTGCAGTATACACATGAAGGAATCTAAAAAGGATGTGCTCTTGGAAAGAATATCAAGAAACCATTCCCAAGAAGCAACAATAGATCTAATGAGATTCTAGATCTGATACACTCAGATGTTTGTGGTCCAATGCCAGTAAAATATCTAGGAGGATCTTCTCACTATGTAATATTCAAGAAATACTTGGTTATATCTACTCAAGACAAAAGACGAAGTATGCAACAAGTTTCAAGAGTTCAAAGAAGAAATAGAAAATCTCACGAATAAGAAGATCAAGATGCTAAGAATCGATAATGGTGGAGAATACACATCAAAGGAATTCATTGCATTATGCAAATCGAAAGGGATTAGGAGGGAGCTAATTGTTCCTCATAATCCTCAACAAAATGGTCTAGAAAAAAGAAAGAATAGATCCATTGATGAAACTGTAAAATCCTTACTAAATAATCAAGGTCTATCCATGTTCCTATGGGGAAAAACAACAATGACAACAATATACATGCAGAACAAAAGTTCTCATCGTGTATTGAAGGACATGACACAAGAAGAATATTTCTTATGAAAGAAACCCAATGTGGAAAATCTAAGAATATTTGGATGTCCTGTTTACTCTCAAATTCCCAAGGACAAGAGGAATAAACTAGAACCTTCGAGAAAGAAATGGATATTCGTGGGATATAGTGATTCATCCAAATCTTATATAATATATATTCCAGAACAACACAAGATCAAAGTCATCAGAGACGTAACATTCAATGAAAAGATGGCCTTCAAGAAATCCATAGAAGAAACTATAGAAGAAGAAAAGATTGAATAACTTAACAAAGGAAGAACAAAAAATGAAAATGACAAAAAGGAACTACCTAATCATCCTATGGAGCCACGTGAAAACATTGATTCATATGTCTTTCCTAAGACCAATAAAATACCATCTTGGCTTGAATATACCTTACAAGACATAGAAAGACTCAAGGTTCCAGAAGGAACATTTTGAAAGAGTAAAAGACCTAAAAGATTCTCAAGTTATGCAAAAAACATGATGAAGCTTCTAGATGAAGAACCTACCACATTTGAAGAAGCAGTTCAAAAGGGACAATGGAAAGAAGCTATGATGGAAGAGAATCAATCCATTATGAAAAATAAAGTATGGGAAATTGTACCAAGACCTAAATAAAAATTGATGGTAACTTCAAAATGGGTGTACAAGATCAAACATGCAACAGATAGAAGTGTAGATAAATACAAGGCAAGAGTCGTAGCTATAGGGTTCTCCTAGAAGGAGGGAGAATATTATGAAGAAACATTTTCTCTGGTGGCTAGATATACTTCCATCAGAGCTATCATATCTCTTTCCCCCTAAATGGGATGGAACTTAAATTAGATGGATGTAAAGACAACTTTCCTTAATGGAGTTATTGAAGAAGAATTATATATTGAACAACCTCAACGGTTTGAAGTACATTCCAAAGATACTCACGTTTGCAAATTAAATAAATATCTATATGGACTCAAGCAAGCTCCAAGGGCTTGGTATGCCAGAATGGACAACTATCTAATGAGACTTGGTTTCTCCAAGAGTCATGCAGATCCAAACCTTTACTCTAAAGTCATGGACAATGCACTTGTAATCCTACAACTATATGTTGACAATCTATTCATAACAAGTGAAGAGTCTCTCATCATCCAGTGCAAGAAGGAATTAGCTTCTGAATTTGATATAAAATATCTAGGTCTCATGCATTATTACTTGGGACTAGAAGTATGGTAGAAGCGTGGTGAAGTATTTATTGGATAAGGAAAGTACGCAATAAATATCCTTCAAAAATTTGGAATGATGGATTGTAAGTCCATGGACACTCCTATGAATGCAGATATAAGAAAAGTGAAAGATCCATATTCTGACCCAATAGACCCATCTCTATATCGACAACTAATTGGGTCATTGATGTATTTGGTAAATACTCAACCAGACATTTGCTTTGTCGTAAATACACTAAGCCACTTCCAGGTGGAACCAAGACATAAACATTGGATAGTTTCAAAGCATGTATTAAGATATATTCATGGGACAATAAACTATGGCTTGAGATATTTTTCATCCAGTGATATCCAACTTCATCGATTCACAGACTCTGATTGGGCAGGAAGTGGAGAAGACAAAAATAGCACTTTAGGTATGTGTTTCATATTGGGATCCACTATGATATCTTGGGGCAGCAGGAAAAAAAAATCTGTTGCACTCAGCACAATAGAAGCAGAGTATATGGCAGCATGTGAAGCTGCATGCACATAAGAAATATGGTTAAGGAAGTTAATCTTCAATTTATTTGATCAGATTCCAGAATCGACCATAATATATTGTGATAATCAGAGTTGTATAAGATTATCAGAAAATCTCATGTTTCATGAAAGGCCGAAACACATCTAGATCAAATATTACTTTATTCGAGATAAATTCCAGGAAGGAGAGGTAAAGCTCTAGTATATCCCCACTGATGAGAAGACAATAGATATCTTGACAAAACCTCTATCCAGAATAAAGTTTTCATATTTCTGAGAGAAGATGGGGATCGTGGAGATAACTCCCTTAGTTGAAAGGGAAGAAATGACTCTTCAGGTTGGGAGGGAGCATTGAAAATATTATTGAAAACATTTATTTTTGTGATTGAAAAATAGTCCAGCTCGGATAGATTCTTTCCTGTTCAGAAAGTGGATTGAGATTTTTTATGGACAACGATTTCCCATTGTGGTTAACATGGGAAATGGGCCATATTATTGATGTATCATAGACAACAAATTCCCATTGAGGTTAACATGAGGAGCGGTCTAGGGTAGTCTCTCTTCTTGAGGGTTACTCAAGAAGATTGTCTTGCCTCGCTGGTAATGATTTCTCATTATGGTTAACATGAGGAATGGTTTGTTTTGGAGGTTGATATAGGACAATCTTTTCCTCTTGTGGTTAACAGAGGAAATGGTCCAGACAGTCATTCCTTAGGGTTTATACATTCTCTCCAGGGTGCACTTTGATTAATGTAGGAAGAATGACCCAGGGTGGGGAATGATCTAGGATCAACAATCAGAGATAGACATTCCTTAGGGAAGATTCATTCTCTCTAGGTTACACTTTGTTTAGTGTCGGAGGAATGGCCCAGGGTGAGGAATGGTCTAGGATCAGAAATTATATTGATGTTCAGTATCACTTTGTGATATACATGGTTGAAGAAAATAAGGTGTTGCTAGAAAATGTTGACACTTTGAAGAATGTTGCAAATTCATTGAAAATGTTTGTGAGCATAGAGAAGTTCTTCTGGTGTAGAGTAACAATGGGCATTGATGCTCTGGATTATTGATTATGTAATCATGTGAACCCATGTATGCAAAGAAAAGAAAAAAGTGGGATAATGTTGGGTATGTGTTATATTGTTTTCATATGTGTGTGTGAGTGCGTTAGATTCGACAAATGCATATGACGATCCCATATTAGAGGATTTGGAGTGGTTTTTTCTATTTTAGCGGATTTTTCTATTTTTAGCAGTTTTCTAAATTAATCCCGGATTTAGGGATTAGGGTTTTTGTAGCTACATAATACCTAAAATATTGTATATATTGTACGGTGAATGGTGAAATTAATACAATGAAGAGTTGAAAGGTGCGACACCAAGGAAGGTTGGTTTTCTCCCAGTTAAGGGTTTCCAGTGTAAATATTTGTGTACTATGTGTATGAGCCATTGGTTAATTTCTGTTTTTATTAAGAATCTATATGCATTGATTTACTTCATAGGTTTAAAACTTACATAACTACCACCGCCATATTACCTCACCCCACCCTCTGACCCACCAGAAATTGACTCGGTGATTTCACTCAATGCCCTCACTGGCTTCTCTTCTCCTCAGAATCTCAAATTAATTGGTTACATAAAACACATGAAGGTCTCATCCTTATAGACAATGGTAGCACCCATAACTTTATTCATCATTGCATTTCCCAAGAATTCAATTGTTACATCTGTGTCATCAATAATTTTCAAATCATGATTTCCAATGGTGGTTCCATGAAATGTGGGGGATGATGTGAAAATGTGTGACTCCAAATTGTTCAATATAACCTAAAATCTCATATGTTTTCTATAGAAATGGATGGTTGTGACATTGTTCTTGGTGTTGAATGGTTATGCACTCTAGGCCCCATTCTCATGGATTTTTAGGACTTAACCATGCAATTCCAACAAGAGGGACAATAGTATAAGTTCCAAGGTAGTTCCCATCACATGGAAAATCTCCTCAAAAAAGGTCATTTGGGAATTATATCCCAACTCCACTCCATTCATGTTGTTGAGACAAATTTTGTGCATCCTGACCTCCAATCTATACTCTCTCACCACCAAGTTGTTTTTACCAACCCTAATGAACTTCCCCTTTTCCGTGTAGTCCATGATCATTCCATCCCTCTCATCCTAGGAAATATTCCTCCCAATGTTTGGCCTTATCTCCATCCCTTTTCCCAGAAGAATGAAATTGCGAAATTTTTTCATGAATTAATAGAAACCAATGTTATCTGTCCTAGTACTAGCCCCTATTCTTCCCTTGTGGTCATGGTACTCAATAAGAAGGTACTTTGTGCAAGTGTCCTAGTTTCTGCGCCTTGAATAAACTCATAATAAAAGACAAATTACCCATGTCATTGATGACCTCTTGGATGAATTGAGTGGTTCTCAATAGTTCACCAAATTGGATCTACATTCTGGCTACCACAATATGAAAGAAGAAGACATTCCCAAGACTTCATTTCACAGTCATGAGGGTCATTATGAATTCTTGGTAATTCCATTTGGATTATGTAATGCTCCTTCCACTTTCCAAATTCTTATGAATCATGTCTTCCATCTTTTTCTCCGTCATTTTTTCTTATATTTCTTTAATGATATTCTCATCTATAGTAAAACTTGGCCATCCCATCTCTCACATGTGAATCAAGTTCTCCATCTACTCTCTAAGCACCAAATTTTCCTCAAACCATCTAAATGTTCCTTTGGTTCCTTTGAAGTGGAATAAATCGGCCATATTGTCAGGAAGGATGGTATCCAAGTGGATCCTATAAAAATTGAATCTATGCAAGATTGGCCTCGTCCTAAAACTATTAAGAGATTGTGTGGTTTTTTGGGTTTAATGGGATATTATAGGAAGTTTGTTTAGAATTATGCAAATATTGCAACTCCTCTCACTTCCCTCCTTAAAAATAATTCTTTCACTTGGACTTCAGTTGTAGATCATGCATTCCAAGACTTAAAATATGTCATGTTCTTCTTATAGAAATATTTTCCCCACCATTGCAAGCTTGCACAAAGGGACTTTTTTCATTTCCCTATGTGGACTTATCATCCCTTCTTGATGAATCCAAAGCCAAAAATACACATTTTTCCTCATATACGCACCCTATCTTCTATACAACATGCGTATACGTAGGCTTCTCCACTACGGTCTGCATACATCGGGATTTGTACTAGAAAATAAAAAATGGAGTTGGGTTTCCATGTCATGATAGGAGATCTCTGATCCTTGGCCTTCCACATACTAGAAATGTTCTGACTCGGCTCTCAGTTTCATTTTGAAGGCTACAAAAGCACAATTCTGAGCTATGGAAAAGAGGAGAAAGAATTCAATTTTGAGAGAAAAGTTAGTCTAGAGAAATTACTTCATATTGATTATGCATCCCTTTGTCACTCAAGTTTGAACACAGTGCTCAACCCCCAAGCTCTTTCCCTATTTTTGAGAGGACCTCATTTCCTCTTTTGTACGAGCTTGCCTTTGGTGGAGGATTGAAGTGGTGGAGACCCAGTTGGAATGAACTTGGTTTCTTAGTTTCGAACCGTGCTGACACATAAGTCTGTAATGTTGCCACTCATGTTGATCAATTATTAATAGAAATACTCCTTTCCCATCATATTGGTATCGTGAAAATATATGATTATTATACATGGGCATGTTTGTAATGTTTATTAATGGATTATTCTATCTGATGTGCTAACCCATTTATATTATCACTATGTGATTTCAATGCTTGTTTGTTAAGAACTTATTGCAGGTATAAATCTTTGGGTCAAAGTGCTCAATTGTGGAAGATCATTGAATGTTGGATTGAGTTAGGCCTCTTTCATATATTGCACATTGGTTTACATAGAATATGTTGGAATTGAGTTGATTTTTGCAGTCATACCTGTCTGTTGTGGTTTACCCTTGGCCATAGAGAGTTTCTCCCTCGTAATAGAAATGGAAAATCCACTGGGGATAGATATTCCTTCTAAGGGTTGAAGTACATTTTCTTCTTGCATTGCTCTTTTTCCTTTTTGTTACTTGTCATATCACTGCTTGATAGATTCTATTCACTCTGGGTCTGAGTTTTCAAAATTTTTCCCTTGTCTAGCCTTATTTTAAATCCTGAACGCTTCTTTTTCCTTGACAAATGTGTATACACATGTGTTGTCTCACTACAATATGTGTATATATGCACTTTTCTCCTGAACAATCATGTATACCACTTTCCCTTGCTTGTCTTCTTGGTTTAGTGACTGTTGGGTGGGATTTGATGATTGTTGAGCCTGCTTAGGTCTCTGTAGTTCCTGTTGAGCTTCTATGGGTTGAAATGAAACATGTTTGAAGTTGAATTTTTGGGCGTAGTCTTTCTCCTTTTTTTTCATTTCTGGTTTGTCCTTGAACCTTGGGTTGTTTGCTTGGCTTCTTGGTATTCTGCTTGAGTTATTTCGTTTATACATAGTAGAATTTTTATATCAAGTTTCTTTTCAGTCCATGCATTTTCTCTTTAACATATTGAAAATACAAAAAAATAAGAATTTTTCATTGGTTAGAGTTTTTGTCTTTGAACATTTATCATTAGCTTAGTACATTTAGCGAAAGATTTCATTTTACTTCTGAATTGCATAATTGAAACTGAGAATTGCACTGTTTTTATTCGCATATCATTCATTGAAAAGTTAAATATAGACGTTGCATTATATTCATATTTATTTTCTTGCAGAGTCATAACATCATGAGTTTCACTTCCATACCTTTTTGAGTAATCACGACCAATAAAATTTATGCTTTCAATTAAAATTGATTAGTCACAGTTGTATTTTTAGGGTGCACAAACTAGTCTAGGATTTAGTGACTTGGAATAGGATTTTGTGAGTAAACTTCTCCAGGCAATTAAATCAACATATGTGTCTAAGATAGGGAGTTGAGATTTCCATTTTATAATTGGTAATATCATGAGGCTCCACTCACACCAATTTTAATCATGAGGTTGTGTGAAGTTAGTTGAAGGGATAACCCCCAGATACTCACCTAGCGTAAGAGATATTTTTGTTGATTTATTCATATTTGGGGATCTTGCTAGTGCCCATACCTCTATGAGAGGCAATGATTTCAAGGTTTCAGGATTTTATACCCCGCCTATATGGTGATCTAGACTTATGACTTCTCGCCTGTGCATCAGTTATACAGTGGTTTATTAGTTACTTGAATTAGGTATCCCATAGGTTACTTGCAAGGGTTATTTTTCTTGTATCCTAAGTCAGATAAGGGTCAGACATCACACAACCTTTATGGAGGATTACCTCTCCAGGGGGATCTGATCGAATGGTTTTTAAGCCTATGAGGGCTCCTATAACTGATTATGTTACCTCCAAACTTTAGTGGGGAGTCTCAAGTCCCTCTTGGATGAGGCATACCTTCTTTAGCGAGGGAGGCCACTCAAACACTTTACCCCATTTGCATACATATTGGTCATTTGAATTTTTGTTATGCTCTTTGACTACTACTTGGCCTTAGGAGTCTATTTTGGGTGTCATCATCATGGAAAGTGGAGTTTCTTTTTCTCCCTCATTCACTGCTACCCACCCCATGATGCCTGCTCATTTCATGGTGACAGACTCTTCCACTTTTTACAATGGTATACAGAACTACAACACTCAACCCACACCTCAGGTCTCTAGCCATTTTTCTGTTGATATGCCTTCCCCTATGCAATCCTCCCCCTAGCCCACATATATGAATCTTGGCATTGGAAATGAGGGCACCATGGCTTCAATCCCTACTACTTCATTTGATATGAGTCATGTACCCATGGGAGGTTGGAACCTTGCCCCTTATGGATCCAATACTAGCTATGCCCTTTTAGGAGCTGGTACTCATATGGGTGCTTATCCCCCTTATTACCCCCCACCCATGTATCATTTGTCTTCCATGTTAGTTCCTTCAAACACTTTTTCCATGATAAGTCCTCAAATACTCCCAGGTCTTTCATATGGGGAGAATCAATTTTACGGTTCGGGCTACCCCCTTTATGGGACCCCTTCACAAGGGGAAAACATATATCCTCAGTCAAATAATTCTTATTCTACCTCGGTCTCTTTGCAAACCTTAGTTATGATACCCTTCCAAACTTCTTCGGACCATTCTGGCATTTACCACCACTTTTCTGGGTAGGGACAGGGGGTACACCAGGATCCTTCCTAGCTTGCCATGTTTCAGAATCAATCTTTCCTCAGACTCTGTAATTAGATACCACAATCTATCGCTATCCTAGAAATTTTAATTCATACTAGAGCTCCATCACCAACCTCTGCCAGTCATGTCAGAGATGAATCAACTTTTTCTACGAATCATGTCGATAGCCCACTCCCAACCTCTACCAATTATGTTGGGGGAACCATCCTTTTTACCTGAATCATAGCCATGTCACATCTCCATATTCTATTCACCATACAAGAGACAACTCTCTTTCCCCTGCTAGTCACATCAAGAAAGCTAGACGTTTCAGACGAAATCCTAAATTCCTTTGCAGGACTTGTGAAGGAAGTCACCTTACACTTTTGTGTTCGGTGAATGTTGAGATACCAGAGGTGTGGGGATCAGCCAAGAGCCCTTCAGATTTTGAGGCATCCTTGATTTCTCCTCACACCACTTCTACTTTGATCCTCTCGGTGGTTCCACTTCCGTGACCCCCCCCCAACCTAATCCCCTTTGTCGAGGGTGAAGCGTCTCTTTCCCCCATTACTATGCATCCTCTTCAACTTATAAATGAAGAAGTGTCCACACCAATGCAATCTATGGTCAATACTACTCTCCCTAAAGAGAGTGATGCACCTTTTAGTCATGTCATCAAAATTCCAAATTCTCCCTTCTGAATGAGAGAGATTTATTCTTTCCCTGAATGCTCTCCCTCCAAGTCTTGATGAAGTCCCCTTTGATTGTGAGGACCTGATCAGGCATCCCATACCCCCACCTATGTATTTTCCATTAAGATACATTAGGCGAACCATTATAGAGACTGTATCCTCTGTTAACACTTTCTCCTCCTCAACATGGAGAGATTTGGGTTTTCCCAAGCTTTTGTCAACTATCCGTAAGGTACTGACTTTCTGCAAAAGACCGAGATGGGAACCTTGGCATCCCCCTTTACATGTTGATTAGAATAGAAAAACAGGTTTTAGTTAAGCTCTTTTCTGACTCGTCTAAAAAAATGAAAATATTTCTAAGTGCTTTTTCCCTTTCACACTCGTTAAATTAGATTTGAAAGGTCATGAGTCTTAGTTAAGCTGTTTTCCGACTCGTTACAAAAAATAGAAAAGATCGTTGAGTGAACTTGACTTTTTCACACTCATAAACTGAATTTGAAAAGACGCCTATTTGGCACAAGTTTACCCCTTTTTCACACCAAGTAGACTAAAAGACATAAAAAAGGACATTTTTTTGGCATTAAGTTTTGATTGCATCTCATTCCCTTGCTAGCAGTATTGAGACTTTAGTCGGTTATCGCTTTGCATTATAAACCATTGCCTAAGCAGTTTTTGCATCCTCAACCAAGTAGAGACTTGTTTATATCCTTCATAATTTGACACCCTATACCCTAGAGGGAACATCACCCCAAGTGTCCATCTCCCACATGCATTTCCTTTCATTGAGCATAGGTACATTCCACTACTGGAACTATTTTTTCTTACTTGCGACACTCATTTTCTCCTCTGTATCATAGCATTCATTTGTTATGAAAAAACAAAAAAATGATGGGCAGGAAGGGAGTACTATATTATATTTTGCAGTAGTCGTGTCACCTTTGAATAGATCACAAAGTTATTGAGTCCTTACATCATCATAATTTTGGGTTTAGCATGGACTTAAGAAGATGATATCGTTACAAATTTTTCTCTACCAACTGGTTACCCTTCCAGTCTCCATAGAGAACATTATCGATGCCTCTTGCATATGATAGTTATATCATTTCATCTATGCTACCAGATTCTACCATATGTCTCATGCTCTTGTTCAAAGAAAGTCTATCAACCTGTGTCGGCCACTCCTCATAAATCTTGGCTTTGCATGTCGTCCATACCCTCAGTTTGTCTCAGAGTTGAATGATACCATAGTCTTATCATGCACCCTGGCCCTACTTTCATCAGTGGTAGGTCACCTTGAACCCAACAATCAACATTTCATCCTTGGTCGTTGACTGGGTGGTTTCCCTTGTGTTAGAAATCAAGACATCTATTCACATTGGGATTTGTGCAGTGTATTGGATGCCATTAGTCTTATTGATGGTTTCCTTTCCTTCGTCAGTGTTGGGGATAAATATATGAACTATTAATTCCCACATTTAATTATCAAATAGAGCTTGTAAGCTTCAAGGTGCAGGCACAGGAAACACAGGATCAGAGCCTAGTCTAGCCTAATCTAAATCCGATAAAAAAATCTTCAAACCCACACTGCAATAAATTAATACTAAGGATTCATCACTCAAATGTAGGAATAAATTAATGTTATAAAGGTTTAGATCACAGTCTTTCATGCATGCAAGGTGGTGTTTGTGTGATTAATCATAAGTGGCTTACTTAAGTTTCTCGTCCTTCAATGGATTTCAGTAGTGGTTAGCTAAGCTACAAGAAAACTAAATCAAAGCAAACTAGATTAAAAGACAATGAAGACAATCTAAAAATGACTTGTAAACAAATGAAACTAAAGTTTCAAGACAATTCTTCAAATGGATACAACAACAATAATAAAATCTATGTAATAAGAAAATGGATCTCTAAACTACTAAATGAATAGAAATGTTTAACAATGTTCTATGAAAAGAAATAGATAGAAAGAGATGCACTTTGTATTCAATGGATGGCAACATACTCTACATATCATTGCATGCAACAATATTTAAGAATCATATGATTGCATCAAGATTCAAGGTACATATGTCATATGTGTGTGATAATAAGACAAAGAAATGTCAATAATGATCACTAAAGAATCATCTTATCCAGAACTTGAACCCAAAGCCTGAAACTTGAACATGATAGAATTATTAATACATGCACCAACATTAATATGGAAATCACAATAAATATATCAGTCCTATGATATGATGTATTGTTATGTTTCAAGAACGTAGATTCAATAAAAAGAAAGGATATACACCATGTGTTCCAAATATCATGAGCAGGGATCAAATCCAATGTTCAAAAGTGTTTATAAATGTTACTGAGAGAAAAGTTTTGTCATATGAAAGAAGTGCAAATAGTGATCAACTCTTCAAGGAATGATACCACAAACACATTGTTTATGAAAACCAGATTCTTGGTGCCAAGACAGTGAAGAAATGGATATAATTGTCACATGAATCAGGTGTCAACAATGTTCAAAGGAGACAAAAAAACTTCAGTTGTGTAAAACAACAAAGTGGTGTTATAAAATTGGAGTAAAGTTGTACACATATGAAGAATGAATATTGAATCTTGTTAGTATTGAAAAGAAAAACAAAACTGCAATTAAAGAGAAAACTAGTTAGAAAGCACACCATACAATCAAATGAAAATATAATGGACTAAAACTAAATAAAAAGAACATAGCAATGCTTACCCACACTGAAGGGGACCTTCCCAGGTGGCTAGCACTGCTGAGAAAGATCATATCAAGACAAGGAGATGCACAATATATCAACAACAATCATCTTTTCATTTAATCATGGAACTCTGTTTTTACATGAAAACCAACTCCTTAAAGCTTTCTCACAAAAACAAATCTCTCACTTACAAAAACTTCATGACAATAATGGCTCTTTATCATAGCCCTATGAGGCTTATTTATAAATGAAAAATCATTGAGGAGTGGATGGGACTGAATCCCAATGCTCAGATTTCAAATATTACATTTTTAGATAAAATCCTCAAAATTATGGGTTTTATTGCAATTTGGGCAGTTTCGAGTTAGTCCCCCACCCATATCTTCCAAACCAATTCTAATTTTGAAACACTTCTCGCATATTACTCAATTTCCATATTCTAGACAAAACCCATTTAGTATAATTTCTAGATCTGATGCCATCTGCATGGAAATCGAGGTGCAAGTTGGCAATTTGAGTTTTTCAATAATTTTAGCAGAATCATTCCCCCTAAGATGGAGGTACACATGTTTGAGATGGGTAAATTTTGACACATGTTTCCACATGTAAACATGGCTCTGGACAAAACCCATGTACCTGATTTTCCTCTAGAAGCTTTCCAAAATTTTGAATTATTTGTAGTACCAGATTAGTACAGTTGGTATCGGATTAGAACAGTTGGTACTGGATTAGAACAATTAGTACTAGAATATTGTAGCCATGGGTTTAGTACCAGATGAAAACAATCATGACTATGGGTACTGAACCAACACGATGGTAGTACTGGATGGAGCTAGTACCGGAATAGGCACAATCTGGTATCGGATGAAGCTGGTACCGGAAGAGGCAGAGAGTTGGTACTTAATGAACACAAAGGTAGTACCGGATCATTGCAGAGTATTGGATGACATGGAGTGTGGGTACCAGATGAATTTCCAGGCACCGATTGACTATAGAACCTTCCGATACCAGATGACTTGGAGTATCGGATGACCTGCAATGCGGGTAACAGAACAGGAACAATACAGGTACCAGAATATGGACAGTGCAATACTGGAACCTGAAGAGTACAAAACATGTTGCTTGGACATAGAAACAGAGGATTAAACCATCATCGACAAAACTATTGTATAATCATCCTTTTAATCACTAAAAATATGGAAAACTATGTATTAACCACATGGGATGAATAACAAGAGATAATGGAGGTTTATGGTGTAATTAGTAATATATTATTGACGAAATGTGGGGAGAAGGTTTAATGATGAGTGTATTTATATGGCAGAAAGTATGACAAAATTGGAGCTCAACAGTCATCATTTTTCACCATTGGTTGTTATTCATAGGGTCTTTTTGGTGTACTGCTTGCATTCGGCATATGCGAAAGATGCATAGGGTCATTGGTTTGTGAACATGTTCTTCATCCGATCTCCACCAAATTATGAAGCTCCTTCTTTTTTCCTCGTACTGACTGATGAGAGATGCCTTAATTCTCTCCTTTCAATGGGTCTCTTTCCATCGACTTCAACTCACTTATTCTATATTTGGGACCTAGAGTTTTATGAGTACCTTGAGTCTTGCAATCATTAGTGGCAAGATCTCTCGCCATTGACAAATAGGAATACATCAATGTCTCCTGATCAATGGATTTCTCAAGTGTTCGACACCAACTCCTTTATTCACACTTGTAGGAATGTACTCGATGCCTTGTTACCTACTTTCATTATTGGTAGGTTGTCTCGCATTTGTTAATGGTATACCTCAATGACCAGTAATCAAACGATGTCTCATTGCGTTCGACCTCAACACCTTTACTCACATAATGCATACTTGCACCCTTAGTGGATAGTGTAGAGGACTTGAAGACATCACTATGTGGCCATAGCTTTCCTGAGTTGTTGCTTCCCTTTCATTATACTAACACCTATTCGACTTCAGTGATCATGAGAGATCAGATTGTACTCCATGGTATACATATATCTTTATATTGATTTTGAGACTAGTTTCACTGGGCCTTGTTCGTGACTATGACATCCTTTGGCATGTAACCACATTTGTATTTTCCTATTCATTGCCATGAACACTTATTTGGTATATTTTCCACATGGATCTGCATTGTATTCTTGGCAACCATGTATGTAAAGTCAATACAGAATGTAATGAACAATTGAGTTCGTCCAGCTGGTACTCTACCACTCCATTCCTAGGTTATTTATAATGTATTTCATCCATCACATATACTCCTCTAATCTCACACATTAGGGGACATCTGTTATAGCAATATTTTCCCCACCATTTCAATCTTGCACAGAGGGCCTTTTTTCATTTCCCTATGCAGAATTATCATCCCTTACTGATGAATCTAGAGAAAAAAATACGCATTTTTCCACATATACTTGCCCTATATTTACAGCATGCATATACGTAGGCTTCTCCACTATGACCACGTACATCGGGATTTGTGCCAAAAAATACAAAATGGAGTCAAGTTTCCATGTCACTGATCCAGATTATTTTCGGCACGAAATGAGATTGGAGATATAATAAAGAAATTCCTAGAGATATCATAGCTATTCAATAATATAAAACAAATGTATCAAAAATGAAACCATAAACACAGATATACAGTAATACACAATTTCCTATATCCTGAACTAGTTTTCAGGAGAGTGTTTGTGAGGGTCATCTTTGTCATACTTTGGTTGTTGCAAATTTGCAGACACGAATTCTCATTTGTTCTGGTGCTTAAATTTTTGCTCAATTTTAGCAACATATTGATAAGCAACACTGAGTGATGATATGTCCATAAAATCCATTTTAGTCTGGATGTATCTGTGTAGAGCCCCAACGTTTTTTTGAACCAAATGTTGCTCAGAGTCTTTGATACCCAGATTGGTGCACAATGTATGGAAGGTATTGGTGAACTCCAGAATTTCTTGGCCCCTCTCTTGCAGCAATGTGGTCCATCTCATGTACTGGTCCTCATAGTTGCAAACAAGGTAATACTATTCATTTACTGCATCGAAAAAAAATCCCAGGTGGGTCCTCTATGGAAACTTTCTCCTAGTAAGTTTCCCACCAATGTTTTACATGAGGGAGATCGTTAAGGAGTAAGAAGGTGATCTTTTCTATGTCGAAAAAATTGTGAACATAGAAATAACCTTCTAGCAGAGTTAACCATTTTTCTAGATCTTCTTCATCTATTTGTCCTTCAAATACAAGAATATCAAAATTAAATTGTACCACAAAAGGCGAGGTACCTCCAAAGTGGTCTCTTGATGAATATGCCCCTGATGCTATCGACGGTCATTTAAGGATGTGGGAAAAATTCTCCATCATTTCGTCCCTCTGTCACATGAGAGCTTTCTCAAGCAACATATTGATAGGATCATTTACTTCGTCATTTTTATTTTCTTCCACCCTTGAGGGTTTCTTAGGTGTCAAAGAGTGATTGTGTTCAAGAGAGACAAGCTTGAGACCCAACTTGCTATACTTGGACCTCGTCGGGGACATGCACTGAAAAAATGATCAAGAGTAGCCTGCTCTGATACCACTGATCCAGATTATTTTCAACACGAAATGAGATCGGAGATATAATAAAGAAATGCATAGAGATATCACAGATGTTCAATAGTATAACAGAAATGTATCATAGATGAAACTATAAACATAGATATACATTAATACATGATTTCTATGAATGAAAGAAATGTATAGAGACTGTAAAAATACAGAGTGAAAGACTCGCTAGAATGGTGGCAGCTTATCTCTGAGAAGATATGTGACGGCTACTCACATTTGCAAGAAGATGATTACAATGAGGATCTGAAGGCCTTTTTAAAATAAACAGAAATTTCAAAAACCCTATACATCCGAAAACCTAACCCTAGGAGATGAAGCGCCAAAAGTCATGTGGGCTCCATTTGGGTAAGTTAGTACTTCAACTTCTTGTGGTCGTAACTTTTGCATACGATCTCTGTTTTAGGCATGTGATAGCTTGTTGGAAAGGTATCATCAAGGACATTAATTTTCTTGACTCAATTATTCCTTTCTCTAACTCTGAGAACCTATATCTTGAAAACCTTCATTTAGGCCCTCAAAATGGCCCCAGAAGTTAAAACCTCCTAAAAATAGTAAATTGTCAAAATTGTCAGAAAACTATTTTAAGCCGGTCAAAAAAGGTGGGTGGCCACCGATATCCACCTGGATCAATCCTCCATCCTTAGAAAGAAATGGTATCCATTGTGTTGAGTTCTTAGGGGAGAGGGAAAAGGATTTGTTAGATCTACATCTTGGTGAGGTTCTTGTATTGTTGGAGATGTCGCATTGCTTAGCTTGTGGAAGTTTGTCATGAACATGTTGAATATGAGGTTGTTCAATAGGTTGAGCTACATGAGAGGAGGGTGTGCAAAAGGAATCTTTGAGCTTTTTTGCAACCATGTCGACTTGCTTCTGTTCGATAGAAGGTGTAGGGGCCAAGGTTGTAGTGGTTGTAGTGTCCTTATGTTCCTGTTTTGAACAAATTGTGAAGAAGATGAATTTTGCAGTATGAGATATTACCTTGCGACACTTTTTAGGTGGAACAATAGTTGGAACTACATCAGGTATTCTGTAGATATGACCCCCCAAGGTAACAATGGTACTACAGGTTCGAGACTAAAAAACAACATGGTGTCTCCACATATATGGTTGGTCCAAGAGAACATCACAGACATGTAGTGGGGAAACATCACATAATACCTTATCCTTGAAGGGTTGAATGTTTTATGACAATCGATACTGTTGGCTAACATGAAGATCTCATCCTTGCCGAAGCCACCCAATGTTATATGATTGTAGGTGTGGTGTTGTCGACAATCCCAATTATTTGATGACCTCTGCTGAGATGAGGTTTTTTTGGCTTCCACTATCAACAACAAAATGCAGTGGGGTCCCCTTCACCCACATATATGAATGAAAAAGGTGCTCCCCCTCTTTAGGATCTGTTGGTTCTTGTGGTTGAATTGTTGTGATCATGAAAATAACAGTGGGGTATGCATCAATGATCTGACCTTTACCAGTATTTTCAGAATCATATTCTGAATCAGGGTTCGGCTCCTTGTCTTTGATCTTGGACACCAATGATTGTTTTGAGCGACATTCATTGGTGTTGTTCCAGGGGATTTTGTGGAAATCACACCATTTTTTAGTGTCCTTTTTTGTCTTCCCTTGACCCTTATTTTCCTATGTTTTGGACTGGTTTTTGGGAGACTGTTTGTTAGGGTTGTCTTTGTCATACTTTGTTTGTTACGTATTTGTAGACCTGAATTCCCATTTGTTCTAGTGATTAAATTTCTGCTAAATTTTAACAGTATATCGATAAGCATCACTGAGTGATGAGATGTCCAAAAAATCCATTTTAGTCTAGATGTATTTGTGTAGAGCCCCACAGTATTTCAGAACCAAATTTTGCTCAGAGTCTTTGATACCTAGCTTGGTGCGCAAGGTATGGAAGGTATTGGTGAACTCTAGAACTGCCTGACCTCTCTCTCACGATAGTGTGGTCCATCTCATGTACTATTCCTCATAGTTTCCAACACTGTAATACTATTCCTTTACCGCATCCAAAAAAACAATCCTAGGTGGGATCAGCCCCATATACTCCAGACTCCTCTATGGAAATTTTCTCCCAATAAGTTTCCCACCAATGTTTGACATGAGAGAGAGCTTTAAGGAGTGCTAAGGTGATCTTTTCTTTGTCGAAAAAATTATGAACAGAGAAATAACAGTCTAGCGGAGTTAACCATTTTTGTAGGAATTTTGCATCTATCTGTCCTTCAAATACGGGAATATCAAAATTAGATTGTAACTTGAAAGGAAAGGTGCCTCCAAAGTAGTCACTTGATGAATATGCGTGTGATGCTATCGGTAGGCATTTAAGGATGTGGGTAAAATTCTCCACATTTCGTCCCTCTGTCGCATGAGAGCTTTCTCAAGCAATAGATTCATAGGATCGTCTGCTCCATTGTTTTTATTTTCTTCCGCCATTGAGGGTTTCTTGGGTGTGCGAGAGATATTGTTTTCAAGAGAGGAACTATCGAGACCCAACTTTCTATACTCGGACCTCGTCGGGGACATGCACTGAAAAAATGATCAAGAGGAGCCTGCTCTGATACCATTGATCTAGATTATTTTCGGCACAAAATGAGATCGGAGATATAATAAAGAAATTCACAGAGATGCAACCATAAACACAGATATATAGTAATACATGATTTGTATTAATGAAACAAATGTACAGATACTATAAAAATACAAAGTCAAAGACTCGCTAGAATGGTGGCAGCTTATCTCTGAGAAGAGATGTGACAGCTACTCGCATTTGTAAAAATATGATTACAATTAGGATCTGAAGGTCTTTTTACAATAAACAGGCATTCCAAAAACCCTATACATACAGAAAGCTAACCCTAGGAGATGAAGCACCAAAATTCATGTGGGCCCCATTTGGATAAGTTAGTACATAAACTTCCTGGGGTCGTAACTTTTGCATACGATCTTTGTTTTAGTCGTGTGATAACTCGTTGGAAAGGTATCATCGAGGAGATTCATTTTGGGGGATAAATAATGTATTTATCTATTGTTGAGAACCTGTATCTCAAAAAAACTTCATTTAGGCCCTCAAAATGGCCCCAGATGTTGAAACCTACTAAAAATAGTAAATTGCCAAAATTATCAAAAAATTGTTTTGAGCTAATCGAAAAATGTGGGTGGCCACCGATATCCACCTGGATCAATCCTTCCTCATTAGGAAGTAATGGTATCCATTGCATTGAGTTCCCGGGGGAGAGGGAAAATCATTTGTTGGATTTGAATCTTGGTGTGTTGTTTGTATTGCTGGAGACATCGCATTGCTTAGTTTGTGGAAGTCTGTCATGAACTTGTTGAAGTTGAGGTTGTTCAAAAGGTCAATATACATGAGAGGAAGGTTTGCAGAAGGAATATTTGTTCTTTTTTGCAACCTTATCGATCTAATTTTGCTGGATAGAAAGTGTAGGGGGCGAGGCTATAGTGGTTGTAATTTCCTCCTGTTCCCCTTTTGAACAGATTGTGAAGAAGCTGAATTTTGCAGTATGAGATACTACCTTGTGACACTTTTTAGGTGGAACAATAGTTGGAACTACCTCTGGTATTCTATAGAGATGATCCCCCAAAGTAACAATGACACTACGAGGTCGAGACTCATAAACAACATGGCATCTCCACATATATGGTTGGCCCAAGAGAACATCACAGACATCCAGTGGGGAAACATCACATAATACATCATCCTTGAAGGTTTGGATGCCATATGAGAATTAACACTATTGTCTAACATGGAGATCTAGTCCTTGTCGAAGCCAACCGATCTTGTATGGCTACAGCTGTGGTGTTGTCAACAATCCCAACTATTTGACAACCTCTGTTGAGATGAGGTTTTTCTAGATTCTGTTATCAACAATAAAATGTAGCGGGGTACCCTTCTCCCACATCTATAAATAAAAAAGGTGCTCCCCCTCTTCAAGATCTGTTCTTTCTTCTGGTTGAATTGTTGCGGTCGTGACAATAGCAGTGGGGTATGCATCAATGATATTTCCTTTACCATTTTTTTTAGAATCAGATTTTGAATCAGGGTTCGTCTCCTTGTCTTTGATGTCATTCACCAATGACTGTTTTGAGAGACATTCAACGGTGTTGTGCCAAGAGATTTTGTAGAAATCACACCATTTTCTGGTATCCTTCTTTGTCTTCCCATGACCCTTAGTTTCCTATGTCTTGGACTGGTTTTCAGGTGACTGTTTGTTAGGGACCTCTTTAACATACTTTAGTTGTTGCGGATTTGTAGACCCAAATTCCCGTTTGTTCTGGTGCTTAAATTTCTACTCAATTTTAACAACATATCGATAAGCAACACCGAGTGATGAGATGTCCAGAAAATCCATTTCGGTCTAGATGTATCTGCATAGAGCCATATTCTATTTCAAAACCAAATGTTGCTCAGAGTATTTGATACCTAGCTTGGTGCGTAAGGTATGGAAGGTATTGGTGAACTTCGGAACTTCTTGGCCCCTCTCTTGCTTCAGTGTGGTCCATCTCATGTACCGGTCCTCATATTTTCCAATAGGGTAATACTGTTCCTTTGCCGCATCCACAAAAAAATCCGAAGTGGGATCGGCCCCATATATTCCAAACTCCTCCATGGAACTTTTCTCCCAGTAAGTTTCCCACCAATGTTTGACATGAGGGAGAACTTTAAGGAGTGCGAAGATGATCTTGTCTTTGTCGAAAAAATTGTGAACGGAGAAATAACCTTCTAGCAGAGTTAACCATTTTTGTAGAGCTTCTGCATCTATTTGTCCTTCAAATACAGGAATATCAAAATTAAATTGTATATTGAAAGGAGAGGTGCCTCCAAAGTGGTCGCTTGATGAAGATTCTCTCGATGCTATCGACAGACATTTAAGGATGTGGGAAAAATTCTCCATCATTTCATCCCTCTGTCATGTGAGAGCTTGCTCAAGGAACAAATTGATAGGATCGTTTGCTCTGTTTTTTTTCTTTTATTCCGCCATTGAGGGTTTCTTGGGTTTGCGAGAGAGATTTTATTCAAGAGAGAAAATATTGAGACCCAAATTTCTATACTCAGACCTCGATGGGGACATGCACTGAAAAAAAATCAAGAGCAGCCTGCTCTGATACCACTGATCCAGATTGTTTTTAAAAAGAAATGAGATCAGAGATATAATAAAGAAATGAATAGAGATATCAAAGATATTCAATAATATAACAGAAATGTATCAGATATGCAACCATAAACACAGATATATAGAAATACATGATTTTTATTAATGAAAGAAATGTACAGAGACTGTAAAAATACAAAGTGAAAGACTCGCTAGAATGGTGTCAACTTATCTTTGAGAAGAGATGTGACGGATACTTGCATTCGCAATAAGATGATTACAATGAGGCTTTGGAGGCCTTTCTACAATAAAAAAGAATGCGAAAAACCCTATACATCCAAAAACCTAACCCTATGAGATGAAGCACTAAAATTCATGTGCGCCCCATTTGGGTAAGTTAGTACATCAAATTCTCGGGGTCGTAACTTTTGCATACAATCTCTGTTTTAGTATTGTGATAGCTTGTTGGAAAGGTATCGTAGAGGATATTAATTGTAGGGGATAAATCATACTTTCAAATATCATTGAAAACCTATATATTGAAAAACATTCATTTACGCCCTCAAAATGGCCCCAGAAGTTAAAACCTGCTAAAAATAGTAATTTGCCAAAATTGTCAAAAAATTGTTTTGAGTCAGTCGAAAAAAGGTGGGTGGCCACTGATATCTACTTGGATCAATCCTTCCTCCTTAGGAATAAATTTTATCCATTGCATTGAGTTCCCAAAGGAAAGAGAAAAACATTTGTTGGATTTGCATCTTGGTGCACTACTTGTATTGTTGGAGATGTCACACTTCTTAGTTTGTGAAAGTTTGTCATGAACCTGTTGAAGTTGAGGTTGTTCAATAGGTCAAGATACATGAGAGGAAGGTGTGTAGAGGGAATCTTTGTTCTTTGATGCAACATTGTATACCTACCTCTGTTGGACAAAAGGTGTAGGGGGCGAGGTGTTGGGCCCCAATAACTCCCTCTAATTTTTTACAAAATTTAAAGGGCCCCCATTCGAATCTTGATAATTATAATGAGCTATAGAATCAATGTTTTCAAATAGTTCCATACTTTGGCTTGATTTGAAACAAACTTAAGAAATTCACTATATTATGAGACATTCATTACAAGAGTATATGTCAAAAGTTTGAAACAAACACAAAAATCTCAATTTAAACAAAAACATTAATTTTTATCAAATGTTTACTTTCGTTTAAATTATAACCATGTGTTCATTCTTTTGCTCATTAGCAAGTTTGATTATTTTGAATAATGTGTTTAATACTTTATCAAATAATATCTTGTTTGGTTTCTCATTTTCATGAAATCATTTGGTGATGTTAATTAATTTGTTTTTTTTCATTTTGCATCTCATTTCAAAATAATAACAATAAAAGAATTATCTATCATTTGTTTGATTTTGTTAAAAACTAAAATTAATATTTTTTCTTCATTAACTTGAAGATTCTAGATCATATTTGAAAACAAATTATAAATAATGTTTGAGAATAAGTTATAGTTAGTCTAAATTCATTTTTTGTTTTTCTAGATTTTGTTTATTCACAATTTTTAGGTTATTAATTTAGATTTCATTTTGTTTCACAGGTTTCTATTATCAAACATTTGATACCGATCTGATCATGGATTGATTTTATCATCCAAATACGTTCAACATGATTGATCCAAAAATAATTTTGGATTGCTACAAATAATTTTATGAGCAACAACAGATAAAATTTGGAAAGGTGTCAAGATTAGACATGCGATTTTGTAGAACTGATTGCAGCCAAACCGTAAGGAATTTGAAGAAAATATTGAAAACCCAGAACCAAAATGGACCCATTTACCTTTAGAAAATATATTTTTCCAAAAACATGCACGATTTGAGAGATATTTGGGTCTCTTTTAGAGACAAATTTCAGGTGGAGAAAATTAATAGTGACGCCCAAACTATTCATTCATTTTATAAATATATGAGAAAGATGAGAGCCATGGGGATTGAAGAATTGAAAAGGAGGATTTTAATCCTTTCTCTTTTGTATATTGTTGCTTTTGTAAACTTTTTATTTCTTTTCAAATGGAGTAATGGATGGATGGAATCTTTGGGAGAATGGACGAATATTTTCAAAGAAGAATATGGAATTCCAGGTTGCTTAATGGCTTTTGTCCTGTGAGTAAAATGGTTTTATTTTCATTATAATATCTTCATATTCTTTGAATAATTGATTATGAATTGATTTAAATAGATTTAGTCTTTTTTTATCAATACATGGTTAATTATTATCATTTATGTATTAATTTTTCCAATATTTAAAGTTTATTATCCAAAACAATTCTTACACGACTACAGAATGGACAAGTGATCCCAAAACTTAATAGAATTACATATATGAATTTTGGCTTTAGTCTTTTATTTATAATGTTGTTATTTATGTTTTTCTTGTAAATCCTATTACATGTGCAGGTCTGATATCTTTAGATTAAATGATCTATGATGTGTAGGAGGTTTATATTATAAATACCATCTATCACTTGCTTCATCAAAATACAAATGTTGTGATTATATCTTTGATTTAAATAATGGGATTTATCTTTGAGTTTTAAATTGAATGATAAAATGAATAGATTTCTTCCAGATTTATCTTGTTGTAATCATGTATAATTACGAGATAAAATGTTTATGTTTTTGTTTCCTTTTATGTTATTAAAACTTAAGCCGCCAATACATGTTTTGAATTTATTTAGAACATTCATAAGGTTCATTGCAGATTTCTCTCCTGGACATGGCAGTCGGATGTTCACCACTCATGTAGATGCTTGTATACACCTCACTAATTCACTGACATGATAACTTCTTTGTTCTTTTCTTTTCATTTACATATCATTGAAACTAGAATGTATGGTTCATCTTTGACTATCCACATGTTTATGTTTCATTAACTTTTTTTTCAAGGTTCTTTAAATTTATAAAAGAAAAACAATAAATATTTTTGTGTACTTTCTTTATCTGCTTCCTAGAAGCAATCATTTTTAATATTGATTTTCGTAAGTTTCGATTAAAACTTGCAAGCACACAGCAAGTAAGTTCACCATTGCACTTTTCAATCTATATGTCCCAACTTTGCATAACGAAAAGAAAGATTGTTGGAAAACTCTAAACGAATTTCTAGAGCAAAATTCCCCAAGCAATATAATCATTGTCGGAGACCTTAATCTAGTAATGAATGGAAAAGAAAAAAGGGGAGGAAGGCCCAGTAGGGACCAAATGATTTTCGTAG
>ML802336.1:159135-173883 GCA_009831015.1 Picea engelmannii
CCCCCCCCAACCTAATCCCCTTTGTCGAGGGTGAAGCGTCTCTTTCCCCCATTACTATGCATCCTCTTCAACTTATAAATGAAGAAGTGTCCACACCAATGCAATCTATGGTCAATACTACTCTCCCTAAAGAGAGTGATGCACCTTTTAGTCATGTCATCAAAATTCCAAATTCTCCCTTCTGAATGAGAGAGATTTATTCTTTCCCTGAATGCTCTCCCTCCAAGTCTTGATGAAGTCCCCTTTGATTGTGAGGACCTGATCAGGCATCCCATACCCCCACCTATGTATTTTCCATTAAGATACATTAGGCGAACCATTATAGAGACTGTATCCTCTGTTAACACTTTCTCCTCCTCAACATGGAGAGATTTGGGTTTTCCCAAGCTTTTGTCAACTATCCGTAAGGTACTGACTTTCTGCAAAAGACCGAGATGGGAACCTTGGCATCCCCCTTTACATGTTGATTAGAATAGAAAAACAGGTTTTAGTTAAGCTCTTTTCTGACTCGTCTAAAAAAATGAAAATATTTCTAAGTGCTTTTTCCCTTTCACACTCGTTAAATTAGATTTGAAAGGTCATGAGTCTTAGTTAAGCTGTTTTCCGACTCGTTACAAAAAATAGAAAAGATCGTTGAGTGAACTTGACTTTTTCACACTCATAAACTGAATTTGAAAAGACGCCTATTTGGCACAAGTTTACCCCTTTTTCACACCAAGTAGACTAAAAGACATAAAAAAGGACATTTTTTTGGCATTAAGTTTTGATTGCATCTCATTCCCTTGCTAGCAGTATTGAGACTTTAGTCGGTTATCGCTTTGCATTATAAACCATTGCCTAAGCAGTTTTTGCATCCTCAACCAAGTAGAGACTTGTTTATATCCTTCATAATTTGACACCCTATACCCTAGAGGGAACATCACCCCAAGTGTCCATCTCCCACATGCATTTCCTTTCATTGAGCATAGGTACATTCCACTACTGGAACTATTTTTTCTTACTTGCGACACTCATTTTCTCCTCTGTATCATAGCATTCATTTGTTATGAAAAAACAAAAAAATGATGGGCAGGAAGGGAGTACTATATTATATTTTGCAGTAGTCGTGTCACCTTTGAATAGATCACAAAGTTATTGAGTCCTTACATCATCATAATTTTGGGTTTAGCATGGACTTAAGAAGATGATATCGTTACAAATTTTTCTCTACCAACTGGTTACCCTTCCAGTCTCCATAGAGAACATTATCGATGCCTCTTGCATATGATAGTTATATCATTTCATCTATGCTACCAGATTCTACCATATGTCTCATGCTCTTGTTCAAAGAAAGTCTATCAACCTGTGTCGGCCACTCCTCATAAATCTTGGCTTTGCATGTCGTCCATACCCTCAGTTTGTCTCAGAGTTGAATGATACCATAGTCTTATCATGCACCCTGGCCCTACTTTCATCAGTGGTAGGTCACCTTGAACCCAACAATCAACATTTCATCCTTGGTCGTTGACTGGGTGGTTTCCCTTGTGTTAGAAATCAAGACATCTATTCACATTGGGATTTGTGCAGTGTATTGGATGCCATTAGTCTTATTGATGGTTTCCTTTCCTTCGTCAGTGTTGGGGATAAATATATGAACTATTAATTCCCACATTTAATTATCAAATAGAGCTTGTAAGCTTCAAGGTGCAGGCACAGGAAACACAGGATCAGAGCCTAGTCTAGCCTAATCTAAATCCGATAAAAAAATCTTCAAACCCACACTGCAATAAATTAATACTAAGGATTCATCACTCAAATGTAGGAATAAATTAATGTTATAAAGGTTTAGATCACAGTCTTTCATGCATGCAAGGTGGTGTTTGTGTGATTAATCATAAGTGGCTTACTTAAGTTTCTCGTCCTTCAATGGATTTCAGTAGTGGTTAGCTAAGCTACAAGAAAACTAAATCAAAGCAAACTAGATTAAAAGACAATGAAGACAATCTAAAAATGACTTGTAAACAAATGAAACTAAAGTTTCAAGACAATTCTTCAAATGGATACAACAACAATAATAAAATCTATGTAATAAGAAAATGGATCTCTAAACTACTAAATGAATAGAAATGTTTAACAATGTTCTATGAAAAGAAATAGATAGAAAGAGATGCACTTTGTATTCAATGGATGGCAACATACTCTACATATCATTGCATGCAACAATATTTAAGAATCATATGATTGCATCAAGATTCAAGGTACATATGTCATATGTGTGTGATAATAAGACAAAGAAATGTCAATAATGATCACTAAAGAATCATCTTATCCAGAACTTGAACCCAAAGCCTGAAACTTGAACATGATAGAATTATTAATACATGCACCAACATTAATATGGAAATCACAATAAATATATCAGTCCTATGATATGATGTATTGTTATGTTTCAAGAACGTAGATTCAATAAAAAGAAAGGATATACACCATGTGTTCCAAATATCATGAGCAGGGATCAAATCCAATGTTCAAAAGTGTTTATAAATGTTACTGAGAGAAAAGTTTTGTCATATGAAAGAAGTGCAAATAGTGATCAACTCTTCAAGGAATGATACCACAAACACATTGTTTATGAAAACCAGATTCTTGGTGCCAAGACAGTGAAGAAATGGATATAATTGTCACATGAATCAGGTGTCAACAATGTTCAAAGGAGACAAAAAAACTTCAGTTGTGTAAAACAACAAAGTGGTGTTATAAAATTGGAGTAAAGTTGTACACATATGAAGAATGAATATTGAATCTTGTTAGTATTGAAAAGAAAAACAAAACTGCAATTAAAGAGAAAACTAGTTAGAAAGCACACCATACAATCAAATGAAAATATAATGGACTAAAACTAAATAAAAAGAACATAGCAATGCTTACCCACACTGAAGGGGACCTTCCCAGGTGGCTAGCACTGCTGAGAAAGATCATATCAAGACAAGGAGATGCACAATATATCAACAACAATCATCTTTTCATTTAATCATGGAACTCTGTTTTTACATGAAAACCAACTCCTTAAAGCTTTCTCACAAAAACAAATCTCTCACTTACAAAAACTTCATGACAATAATGGCTCTTTATCATAGCCCTATGAGGCTTATTTATAAATGAAAAATCATTGAGGAGTGGATGGGACTGAATCCCAATGCTCAGATTTCAAATATTACATTTTTAGATAAAATCCTCAAAATTATGGGTTTTATTGCAATTTGGGCAGTTTCGAGTTAGTCCCCCACCCATATCTTCCAAACCAATTCTAATTTTGAAACACTTCTCGCATATTACTCAATTTCCATATTCTAGACAAAACCCATTTAGTATAATTTCTAGATCTGATGCCATCTGCATGGAAATCGAGGTGCAAGTTGGCAATTTGAGTTTTTCAATAATTTTAGCAGAATCATTCCCCCTAAGATGGAGGTACACATGTTTGAGATGGGTAAATTTTGACACATGTTTCCACATGTAAACATGGCTCTGGACAAAACCCATGTACCTGATTTTCCTCTAGAAGCTTTCCAAAATTTTGAATTATTTGTAGTACCAGATTAGTACAGTTGGTATCGGATTAGAACAGTTGGTACTGGATTAGAACAATTAGTACTAGAATATTGTAGCCATGGGTTTAGTACCAGATGAAAACAATCATGACTATGGGTACTGAACCAACACGATGGTAGTACTGGATGGAGCTAGTACCGGAATAGGCACAATCTGGTATCGGATGAAGCTGGTACCGGAAGAGGCAGAGAGTTGGTACTTAATGAACACAAAGGTAGTACCGGATCATTGCAGAGTATTGGATGACATGGAGTGTGGGTACCAGATGAATTTCCAGGCACCGATTGACTATAGAACCTTCCGATACCAGATGACTTGGAGTATCGGATGACCTGCAATGCGGGTAACAGAACAGGAACAATACAGGTACCAGAATATGGACAGTGCAATACTGGAACCTGAAGAGTACAAAACATGTTGCTTGGACATAGAAACAGAGGATTAAACCATCATCGACAAAACTATTGTATAATCATCCTTTTAATCACTAAAAATATGGAAAACTATGTATTAACCACATGGGATGAATAACAAGAGATAATGGAGGTTTATGGTGTAATTAGTAATATATTATTGACGAAATGTGGGGAGAAGGTTTAATGATGAGTGTATTTATATGGCAGAAAGTATGACAAAATTGGAGCTCAACAGTCATCATTTTTCACCATTGGTTGTTATTCATAGGGTCTTTTTGGTGTACTGCTTGCATTCGGCATATGCGAAAGATGCATAGGGTCATTGGTTTGTGAACATGTTCTTCATCCGATCTCCACCAAATTATGAAGCTCCTTCTTTTTTCCTCGTACTGACTGATGAGAGATGCCTTAATTCTCTCCTTTCAATGGGTCTCTTTCCATCGACTTCAACTCACTTATTCTATATTTGGGACCTAGAGTTTTATGAGTACCTTGAGTCTTGCAATCATTAGTGGCAAGATCTCTCGCCATTGACAAATAGGAATACATCAATGTCTCCTGATCAATGGATTTCTCAAGTGTTCGACACCAACTCCTTTATTCACACTTGTAGGAATGTACTCGATGCCTTGTTACCTACTTTCATTATTGGTAGGTTGTCTCGCATTTGTTAATGGTATACCTCAATGACCAGTAATCAAACGATGTCTCATTGCGTTCGACCTCAACACCTTTACTCACATAATGCATACTTGCACCCTTAGTGGATAGTGTAGAGGACTTGAAGACATCACTATGTGGCCATAGCTTTCCTGAGTTGTTGCTTCCCTTTCATTATACTAACACCTATTCGACTTCAGTGATCATGAGAGATCAGATTGTACTCCATGGTATACATATATCTTTATATTGATTTTGAGACTAGTTTCACTGGGCCTTGTTCGTGACTATGACATCCTTTGGCATGTAACCACATTTGTATTTTCCTATTCATTGCCATGAACACTTATTTGGTATATTTTCCACATGGATCTGCATTGTATTCTTGGCAACCATGTATGTAAAGTCAATACAGAATGTAATGAACAATTGAGTTCGTCCAGCTGGTACTCTACCACTCCATTCCTAGGTTATTTATAATGTATTTCATCCATCACATATACTCCTCTAATCTCACACATTAGGGGACATCTGTTATAGCAATATTTTCCCCACCATTTCAATCTTGCACAGAGGGCCTTTTTTCATTTCCCTATGCAGAATTATCATCCCTTACTGATGAATCTAGAGAAAAAAATACGCATTTTTCCACATATACTTGCCCTATATTTACAGCATGCATATACGTAGGCTTCTCCACTATGACCACATACATCGGGATTTGTGCCAAAAAATACAAAATGGAGTCAAGTTTCCATGTCACTGATCCAGATTATTTTCGGCACGAAATGAGATTGGAGATATAATAAAGAAATTCCTAGAGATATCATAGCTATTCAATAATATAAAAGAAATGTATCAAAAATGAAACCATAAACACAGATATACAGTAATACACAATTTCCTATATCCTGAACTGGTTTTCAGGAGAGTGTTTGTGAGGGTCATCTTTGTCATACTTTGGTTGTTGCAAATTTGCAGACACAAATTCTCATTTGTTCTGGTGCTTAAATTTTTGCTCAATTTTAGCAACATATTGATAAGCAACACTGAGTGATGATATGTCCATAAAATCCATTTTAGTCTGGATGTATCTGTGTAGAACCCCAACATTTTTTTGAACCAAATGTTGCTCAGAGTCTTTGATACCCATATTGGTGCACAATGTATGGAAGGTATTGGTGAACTCCAGAATTTCTTGGCCCCTCTCTTGCAGCAATGTGGTCCATCTCATGTACTGGTCCTCATAGTTGCCAACAAGGTAATACTATTCATTTACTGCATCGAAAAAAAATCCCAGGTGGGTCCTCTATGGAAACTTTCTCCTAGTAAGTTTCCCACCAATGTTTGACATGAGGGATATCGTTAAGGAGTAAGAAGGTGATCTTTTCTTTGTCGAAAAAATTGTGAACATAGAAATAACCTTCTAGCAGAGTTAACCATTTTTCTAGATCTTCTTCATCTATTTGTCCTTCAAATCCAAGAATATCAAAATTAACTTGTACCACAAAAGGCGAGGTACCTCCAAAGTGGTCTCTTGATGAATATGCCCCTGATGCTATCGACAGTCATTTAAGGATGTGGGAAAAATTCTCCATCATTTCGTCCCTCTGTCACATGAGAGCTTTCTCAAGCAACATATTGATAGGATCATTTACTTCGTCATTTTTATTTTCTTCCACCATTGAGGGTTTCTTAGGTGTCAAAGAGTGATTGTGTTCAAGAGAGACAAGCTTGAGACCCAACTTGCTATACTTGGACCTCGTCGGGGACATGCACTGAAAAAATGATCAAGAGTAGCCTGCTCTGATACCACTGATCCGGATTATTTTCAGCACGAAATGAGATCGGAGATATAATAAAGAAATGCATAGAGATATCACAGATGTTCAATAGTATAACAGAAATGTATCATAGATGAAACTATAAACACAGATATACATTAATACATGATTTCTATGAATGAAAGAAATGTATAGAGACTGTAAAAATACAGAGTGAAAGACTCGCTAGAATGGTGGCAGCTTATCTTTGAGAAGATATGTGACGGCTACTCACATTTGCAAGAAGATGATTACAATGAGGATATGAAGGCATTTTTAAAATAAACAGAAATTTCAAAAACCCTATACATCCGAAAACCTAACCCTAGGAGATGAAGCGCCAAAAGTCATGTGGGCCCCATTTGGGTAAGTTAGTACTTCAACTTCTTGTGGTCGTAACTTTTGCATACGATCTCTGTTTTAGGCATGTGATAGATTGTTGGAAAGGTATCGTCAAGGACATTAATTTTCTTGAATCAATTATTCCTTTCTCTAACTCTGAGAACCTATATCTTGAAAACCTTCATTTAGGCCCTCAAAATGGCCCCAGAAGTTAAAACCTCCTAAAAATAGTAAATTGTCAAAATTGTCAGAAAACTATTTTAAGCTGGTCAAAAAAGGTGGGTGGCCACCGATATCCACCTGGATCAATCCTCCATCCTTAGAAAGCAATGGTATCCATTGTGTTGAGTTCTCAGGGGAGAGGGAAAAGGATTTGTTAGATCTACATCTTGGTGAGGTTCTTGTATTGCTGGAGATGTCGCATTGCTTAGCTTGTGGAAGTTTGTCATGAACATGTTGAATATGAGGTTGTTCAATAGGTTGAGCTACATGAGAGGAGGGTGTGAAAAAGGAATCTTTGAGCTTTTTTGCAACCATGTCGACTTTCTTCTGTTCGATAGAAGGTGTAGGGGCCAAGGTTGTAGTGGTTGTAGTGTCCTTATGTTCCTGTTTTGAACAAATTGTGAAGAAGATGAATTTTGTAGTATGAGATATTACCTTGCGACACTTTTTAGGTCGAACAATAGTTGGAACTACATCAGGTATTCTGTAGATATGACCCCCCAAGGTAACAATGGTACTATAGGTTCGAGACTAAAAAACAACATGGTGTCTCCACATATATGGTTGGTCCAAGAGAACATCACAGACATGTAGTGGGGAAACATCACATAATACCTTATCCTTGAAGGGTTGAATGTTTTATGACAATCGATACTGTTGGCTAACATGAAGATCTCATCCTTGCCGAAGCCACCCAATGTTATATGATTGTAGGTGTGGTGTTGTCGACAATCCCAATTATTTGATGACCTCTGCTGAGATGAGGTTTTTTTGGCTTCCACTATCAACAACAAAATGCAGTGGGGTCCCCTTCACCCACATATATGAATGAAAAAGGTGCTCCCCCTCTTTAGGATCTGTTGGTTCTTGTGGTTGAATTGTTGTGATCATGAAAATAACAGTGGGGTATGCATCAATGATCTGACCTTTACCAGTATTTTCAGAATCATATTCTGAATCAGGGTTCGGCTCCTTGTCTTTGATCTTGGACACCAATGATTGTTTTGAGCGACATTCATTGGTGTTGTTCCAGGGGATTTTGTGGAAATCACACCATTTTTTAGTGTCCTTTTTTGTCTTCCCTTGACCCTTATTTTCCTATGTTTTGGACTGGTTTTTGGGAGACTGTTTGTTAGGGTTGTCTTTGTCATACTTTGTTTGTTACGTATTTGTAGACCTGAATTCCCATTTGTTCTAGTGATTAAATTTCTGCTAAATTTTAACAGTATATCGATAAGCATCACTGAGTGATGAGATGTCCAAAAAATCCATTTTAGTCTAGATGTATTTGTGTAGAGCCCCACAGTATTTCAGAACCAAATTTTGCTCAGAGTCTTTGATACCTAGCTTGGTGCGCAAGGTATGGAAGGTATTGGTGAACTCTAGAACTGCCTGACCTCTCTCTCACGATAGTGTGGTCCATCTCATGTACTATTCCTCATAGTTTCCAACACTGTAATACTATTCCTTTACCGCATCCAAAAAAACAATCCTAGGTGGGATCAGCCCCATATACTCCAGACTCCTCTATGGAAATTTTCTCCCAATAAGTTTCCCACCAATGTTTGACATGAGAGAGAGCTTTAAGGAGTGCTAAGGTGATCTTTTCTTTGTCGAAAAAATTATGAACAGAGAAATAACAGTCTAGCGGAGTTAACCATTTTTGTAGGAATTTTGCATCTATCTGTCCTTCAAATACGGGAATATCAAAATTAGATTGTAACTTGAAAGGAAAGGTGCCTCCAAAGTAGTCACTTGATGAATATGCGTGTGATGCTATCGGTAGGCATTTAAGGATGTGGGTAAAATTCTCCACATTTCGTCCCTCTGTCGCATGAGAGCTTTCTCAAGCAATAGATTCATAGGATCGTCTGCTCCATTGTTTTTATTTTCTTCCGCCATTGAGGGTTTCTTGGGTGTGCGAGAGATATTGTTTTCAAGAGAGGAACTATCGAGACCCAACTTTCTATACTCGGACCTCGTCGGGGACATGCACTGAAAAAATGATCAAGAGGAGCCTGCTCTGATACCATTGATCTAGATTATTTTCGGCACAAAATGAGATCGGAGATATAATAAAGAAATTCACAGAGATGCAACCATAAACACAGATATATAGTAATACATGATTTGTATTAATGAAACAAATGTACAGATACTATAAAAATACAAAGTCAAAGACTCGCTAGAATGGTGGCAGCTTATCTCTGAGAAGAGATGTGACAGCTACTCGCATTTGTAAAAATATGATTACAATTAGGATCTGAAGGTCTTTTTACAATAAACAGGCATTCCAAAAACCCTATACATACAGAAAGCTAACCCTAGGAGATGAAGCACCAAAATTCATGTGGGCCCCATTTGGATAAGTTAGTACATAAACTTCCTGGGGTCGTAACTTTTGCATACGATCTTTGTTTTAGTCGTGTGATAACTCGTTGGAAAGGTATCATCGAGGAGATTCATTTTGGGGGATAAATAATGTATTTATCTATTGTTGAGAACCTGTATCTCAAAAAAACTTCATTTAGGCCCTCAAAATGGCCCCAGATGTTGAAACCTACTAAAAATAGTAAATTGCCAAAATTATCAAAAAATTGTTTTGAGCTAATCGAAAAATGTGGGTGGCCACCGATATCCACCTGGATCAATCCTTCCTCATTAGGAAGTAATGGTATCCATTGCATTGAGTTCCCGGGGGAGAGGGAAAATCATTTGTTGGATTTGAATCTTGGTGTGTTGTTTGTATTGCTGGAGACATCGCATTGCTTAGTTTGTGGAAGTCTGTCATGAACTTGTTGAAGTTGAGGTTGTTCAAAAGGTCAATATACATGAGAGGAAGGTTTGCAGAAGGAATATTTGTTCTTTTTTGCAACCTTATCGATCTAATTTTGCTGGATAGAAAGTGTAGGGGGCGAGGCTATAGTGGTTGTAATTTCCTCCTGTTCCCCTTTTGAACAGATTGTGAAGAAGCTGAATTTTGCAGTATGAGATACTACCTTGTGACACTTTTTAGGTGGAACAATAGTTGGAACTACCTCTGGTATTCTATAGAGATGATCCCCCAAAGTAACAATGACACTACGAGGTCGAGACTCATAAACAACATGGCATCTCCACATATATGGTTGGCCCAAGAGAACATCACAGACATCCAGTGGGGAAACATCACATAATACATCATCCTTGAAGGTTTGGATGCCATATGAGAATTAACACTATTGTCTAACATGGAGATCTAGTCCTTGTCGAAGCCAACCGATCTTGTATGGCTACAGCTGTGGTGTTGTCAACAATCCCAACTATTTGACAACCTCTGTTGAGATGAGGTTTTTCTAGATTCTGTTATCAACAATAAAATGTAGCGGGGTACCCTTCTCCCACATCTATAAATAAAAAAGGTGCTCCCCCTCTTCAAGATCTGTTCTTTCTTCTGGTTGAATTGTTGCGGTCGTGACAATAGCAGTGGGGTATGCATCAATGATATTTCCTTTACCATTTTTTTTAGAATCAGATTTTGAATCAGGGTTCGTCTCCTTGTCTTTGATGTCATTCACCAATGACTGTTTTGAGAGACATTCAACGGTGTTGTGCCAAGAGATTTTGTAGAAATCACACCATTTTCTGGTATCCTTCTTTGTCTTCCCATGACCCTTAGTTTCCTATGTCTTGGACTGGTTTTCAGGTGACTGTTTGTTAGGGACCTCTTTAACATACTTTAGTTGTTGCGGATTTGTAGACCCAAATTCCCGTTTGTTCTGGTGCTTAAATTTCTACTCAATTTTAACAACATATCGATAAGCAACACCGAGTGATGAGATGTCCAGAAAATCCATTTCGGTCTAGATGTATCTGCATAGAGCCATATTCTATTTCAAAACCAAATGTTGCTCAGAGTATTTGATACCTAGCTTGGTGCGTAAGGTATGGAAGGTATTGGTGAACTTCGGAACTTCTTGGCCCCTCTCTTGCTTCAGTGTGGTCCATCTCATGTACCGGTCCTCATATTTTCCAATAGGGTAATACTGTTCCTTTGCCGCATCCACAAAAAAATCCGAAGTGGGATCGGCCCCATATATTCCAAACTCCTCCATGGAACTTTTCTCCCAGTAAGTTTCCCACCAATGTTTGACATGAGGGAGAACTTTAAGGAGTGCGAAGATGATCTTGTCTTTGTCGAAAAAATTGTGAACGGAGAAATAACCTTCTAGCAGAGTTAACCATTTTTGTAGAGCTTCTGCATCTATTTGTCCTTCAAATACAGGAATATCAAAATTAAATTGTATATTGAAAGGAGAGGTGCCTCCAAAGTGGTCGCTTGATGAAGATTCTCTCGATGCTATCGACAGACATTTAAGGATGTGGGAAAAATTCTCCATCATTTCATCCCTCTGTCATGTGAGAGCTTGCTCAAGGAACAAATTGATAGGATCGTTTGCTCTGTTTTTTTTCTTTTATTCCGCCATTGAGGGTTTCTTGGGTTTGCGAGAGAGATTTTATTCAAGAGAGAAAATATTGAGACCCAAATTTCTATACTCAGACCTCGATGGGGACATGCACTGAAAAAAAATCAAGAGCAGCCTGCTCTGATACCACTGATCCAGATTGTTTTTAAAAAGAAATGAGATCAGAGATATAATAAAGAAATGAATAGAGATATCAAAGATATTCAATAATATAACAGAAATGTATCAGATATGCAACCATAAACACAGATATATAGAAATACATGATTTTTATTAATGAAAGAAATGTACAGAGACTGTAAAAATACAAAGTGAAAGACTCGCTAGAATGGTGTCAACTTATCTTTGAGAAGAGATGTGACGGATACTTGCATTCGCAATAAGATGATTACAATGAGGCTTTGGAGGCCTTTCTACAATAAAAAAGAATGCGAAAAACCCTATACATCCAAAAACCTAACCCTATGAGATGAAGCACTAAAATTCATGTGCGCCCCATTTGGGTAAGTTAGTACATCAAATTCTCGGGGTCGTAACTTTTGCATACAATCTCTGTTTTAGTATTGTGATAGCTTGTTGGAAAGGTATCGTAGAGGATATTAATTGTAGGGGATAAATCATACTTTCAAATATCATTGAAAACCTATATATTGAAAAACATTCATTTACGCCCTCAAAATGGCCCCAGAAGTTAAAACCTGCTAAAAATAGTAATTTGCCAAAATTGTCAAAAAATTGTTTTGAGTCAGTCGAAAAAAGGTGGGTGGCCACTGATATCTACTTGGATCAATCCTTCCTCCTTAGGAATAAATTTTATCCATTGCATTGAGTTCCCAAAGGAAAGAGAAAAACATTTGTTGGATTTGCATCTTGGTGCACTACTTGTATTGTTGGAGATGTCACACTTCTTAGTTTGTGAAAGTTTGTCATGAACCTGTTGAAGTTGAGGTTGTTCAATAGGTCAAGATACATGAGAGGAAGGTGTGTAGAGGGAATCTTTGTTCTTTGATGCAACATTGTATACCTACCTCTGTTGGACAAAAGGTGTAGGGGGCGAGGTGTTGGGCCCCAATAACTCCCTCTAATTTTTTACAAAATTTAAAGGGCCCCCATTCGAATCTTGATAATTATAATGAGCTATAGAATCAATGTTTTCAAATAGTTCCATACTTTGGCTTGATTTGAAACAAACTTAAGAAATTCACTATATTATGAGACATTCATTACAAGAGTATATGTCAAAAGTTTGAAACAAACACAAAAATCTCAATTTAAACAAAAACATTAATTTTTATCAAATGTTTACTTTCGTTTAAATTATAACCATGTGTTCATTCTTTTGCTCATTAGCAAGTTTGATTATTTTGAATAATGTGTTTAATACTTTATCAAATAATATCTTGTTTGGTTTCTCATTTTCATGAAATCATTTGGTGATGTTAATTAATTTGTTTTTTTTCATTTTGCATCTCATTTCAAAATAATAACAATAAAAGAATTATCTATCATTTGTTTGATTTTGTTAAAAACTAAAATTAATATTTTTTCTTCATTAACTTGAAGATTCTAGATCATATTTGAAAACAAATTATAAATAATGTTTGAGAATAAGTTATAGTTAGTCTAAATTCATTTTTTGTTTTTCTAGATTTTGTTTATTCACAATTTTTAGGTTATTAATTTAGATTTCATTTTGTTTCACAGGTTTCTATTATCAAACATTTGATACCGATCTGATCATGGATTGATTTTATCATCCAAATACGTTCAACATGATTGATCCAAAAATAATTTTGGATTGCTACAAATAATTTTATGAGCAACAACAGATAAAATTTGGAAAGGTGTCAAGATTAGACATGCGATTTTGTAGAACTGATTGCAGCCAAACCGTAAGGAATTTGAAGAAAATATTGAAAACCCAGAACCAAAATGGACCCATTTACCTTTAGAAAATATATTTTTCCAAAAACATGCACGATTTGAGAGATATTTGGGTCTCTTTTAGAGACAAATTTCAGGTGGAGAAAATTAATAGTGACGCCCAAACTATTCATTCATTTTATAAATATATGAGAAAGATGAGAGCCATGGGGATTGAAGAATTGAAAAGGAGGATTTTAATCCTTTCTCTTTTGTATATTGTTGCTTTTGTAAACTTTTTATTTCTTTTCAAATGGAGTAATGGATGGATGGAATCTTTGGGAGAATGGACGAATATTTTCAAAGAAGAATATGGAATTCCAGGTTGCTTAATGGCTTTTGTCCTGTGAGTAAAATGGTTTTATTTTCATTATAATATCTTCATATTCTTTGAATAATTGATTATGAATTGATTTAAATAGATTTAGTCTTTTTTTATCAATACATGGTTAATTATTATCATTTATGTATTAATTTTTCCAATATTTAAAGTTTATTATCCAAAACAATTCTTACACGACTACAGAATGGACAAGTGATCCCAAAACTTAATAGAATTACATATATGAATTTTGGCTTTAGTCTTTTATTTATAATGTTGTTATTTATGTTTTTCTTGTAAATCCTATTACATGTGCAGGTCTGATATCTTTAGATTAAATGATCTATGATGTGTAGGAGGTTTATATTATAAATACCATCTATCACTTGCTTCATCAAAATACAAATGTTGTGATTATATCTTTGATTTAAATAATGGGATTTATCTTTGAGTTTTAAATTGAATGATAAAATGAATAGATTTCTTCCAGATTTATCTTGTTGTAATCATGTATAATTACGAGATAAAATGTTTATGTTTTTGTTTCCTTTTATGTTATTAAAACTTAAGCCGCCAATACATGTTTTGAATTTATTTAGAACATTCATAAGGTTCATTGCAGATTTCTCTCCTGGACATGGCAGTCGGATGTTCACCACTCATGTAGATGCTTGTATACACCTCACTAATTCACTGACATGATAACTTCTTTGTTCTTTTCTTTTCATTTACATATCATTGAAACTAGAATGTATGGTTCATCTTTGACTATCCACATGTTTATGTTTCATTAACTTTTTTTTCAAGGTTCTTTAAATTTATAAAAGAAAAACAATAAATATTTTTGTGTACTTTCTTTATCTGCTTCCTAGAAGCAATCATTTTTAATATTGATTTTCGTAAGTTTCGATTAAAACTTGCAAGCACACAGCAAGTAAGTTCACCATTGCACTTTTCAATCTATATGTCCCAACTTTGCATAA
>ML802337.1:6902-62964 GCA_009831015.1 Picea engelmannii
ACATCGACTTACTCACTGAGAACAAACTACAAACGTGATAGTTATAGAACTAGAAATAACTCCTGAATGGGCTCCTCTTGGTTTCAAGAATAATTTATTGGAGCCGTCTAATCTTGCAACAAACCTCCCTCGATCTGACGGAGCAACAACGAAGTCAACATTGGCTTTGCTGTTGCTCCAGTGGATCGAGAGAGGTTTGGTCCAAGATTAGCCAATTCCTAATTTATTCTCTACTAAACATGGCCAACCACGTGAAGGTGGAAGCTCTTATGGCCCCTCCCCGCCCTCCCATCACTCTCAATTCCCCAATACCCAATCTAACTGATATATTTAGGGTAAAAACTGACCTTAATATTGACAAGCATACGTGAATTTTCTTTTATTATAAATGATCGGTATTATAATATTATACATCAGTACTAGTTTTTTTTTTCTTTGCACGACTTGCTGCTAATTTCCTAAGTATTTCATCGATATCTGTGTCATCTTCTTTTACTGTGTGCATTGCATTCCTTGTCACGTACTCACAGCGTTGAGGCACCAGATGCGAGTCATCGCCTACATCGACAAAAAAATATTAAATTTATAGGGCAAGTTATTGAATACGATTGATTTAGTTCATTAATAAGAAAAAATACGACTGGAATGTAATAATTTACCTGCCCTGTGCTCCTCTTCTGTTAGAGGATCTCGATGTATGTCGTGCATCTCTACCACCGAAACCACAAAATTTATAAGTAGACAATCATAATTGAATTAGTAAAAAGAAAAAATAGAATTACAAAATTCATAAGTACGAAATTATTAAGTTATATATGATTAATATACAACCATATTACCATCGTGGATCTCATGTGCAACAACATCATGGGGCTGCACCGACCCAGTTATGTTAGGATCAGGTTGCACCCCACTTTCAGGAGGTTGTACCTCATTGTCAGGAGGCTGCACCTCACTTTCATGGGGCTGCACAGAAGCACCATGTTGTGGTTGCTCTCTACTATCAACAAACTGTTCTGCAGTACTATTGATGAGCTCGATAATATTGTTGCTCCCTTGCTATAAATAACAGAGCAACATATAAAGTTATTGGACGATATCAAATGAGAATGTATTTTAAAGGTAATGAAACCGTGTTATTATGGTTAGATTTGTATAATATACCATCTCATGCACACTAAATCTTGGTGACTGTCCCAAGATTTTTCGGTGATCAATAACAGCTTGGTATCCATATTTGTAACCAAGCCGGAGGTCTTCCGTAGTGTCTTTGGTACCAAAATCGTCCCCCTACATTGCATAAGAGTATTGATTTTTGTTATTGGTTGCCCCATGAATTACCAAAAACCTGGAAGGTGATATAACTAATAATATTGTTAAGATGTTTGATTACTTACAATTCGTGCCTGTAACTTCAAATAGCGACCTTGGCCTAGTCTGTGTTGGCCATGTTTCTTAACCCTTGCCTTGGTGGCTTTTGAACTGTCAGGGAGCCGATGAAAAATTTCAAGTATGTTATATACCACAATTGTATTTAAAAATAAAGAAAGTTAAAAGTATTGAATTCAAATTGTAATTTACCTTCCTGGACCAGGTGGATTTCTTCCTTCTTTTCTCAATCTCTTTTCCTTTGTGTCCTCAATGAACACCTTCCATTCCCTCTCAGGAATAACGGGTGGATGCTCATACCTAGGGTTATCTTGTAAGTTAACCATATACATGTCACGTATATATTTTAAATATAGGCCCACCACTTTGGAGACCTCTCTTTTGTTGAAGGTATCTACCCCAAACATACGTTCAAGGTAGTCTAAGATTTCTTTTTTGAGGTGAATACTTTGAGAATTCCACCTCATGCGTAACGTGAGACCAAAAATTTCCAACGACTGGTCATGCAAGTGTTTATAAAACAAGTTTTTTCCTACATGCAAAAATAAATGATCATTAATTAGAAAATAATAATATATAAGATGATATATGCTTTAGATATACAACAATAAACAACTAAAACAATTAAAAACACCTGGAATTTTTAATGTCTTTATTGGAATTCCTTTCTCATTCACCAAAAAAGTGCATGAAATTGTTCCCGTCCTGGCAACGTGTGACGATCCAAAAAATGAACTGATAGTGTCATCATTGCCACTGCCACTAGATCCCGCATGTGGCTCTGCCACCTCCGACTGAAGGGGTATGTCATGCTCACGGTCCCCAGCTATAGGTGTGGACCCAGTCTGAGTATGACTGGGATCAATCGCAGGTGGAGTGCCGAATAGCCTAGTCAGTATATGTTGGCTCATGCTGGCTGGATGTTGTGGTGTACTCTCTGCAACATGACTACTACCAACATCTACTGCAGGAGCCGACTGAATTGGAGCCAAAATATCCTATATAAGAAATAAAAAGTTTTTTTGATTAGAAAATGTAAAAGGTATAAACATGAAACATTCATAATTGAACTTACGACCAAAAAAAATTCACTTTAAGATATGGTTATTACCTTATATTTTTGAAGGTCTTCCTTCCACTGCTCTATCCTTTCTTTAGTTTCTTGATTTTGATCTTTACTTACAATCAAGTGAAGGATTTCTTTGTTCGTTTTTCTGATGATTTTGTTGATTGTTACCATTATGTTGGGGTCATCCAACAAGTCGTGTTCGACCCAATCATCACAACCATGGATCGTGGACTACATATTTCAAGAAAGAAAAGTTATTTTCAATTATATAAACAAATAATAAATTTCACATTAAATGTAATTCAAAAAATGTTAATCATATGCCTGTTCTGGGGGGGCTGGAGATTTTCCATGATCATCCTGCCAAGAATTAGGTGTTAGAAATCCATAACAAATTAAATGACTCATGCAAACTCACAGAGTATGATGTGCATTATAGTGAAGTGCATTGCTTGTAATTTACCTATTTTGAGGGGTCGACTGGTGCTTTTCCACGATCAGCCTACCAAGAATTAGGCATTAGAAATATATAACAAATGAAATGACTCATGCAAACACTAAGAGTATGATGTGCATAAGATTTAGGTGTTAGAAATCCATAACAAATAAACATCATGAACAACGATAAATTTGCAAACAATGGGATTACAAATTTACAAACTGCACCGCATCACATCATGATAAGTAAACATAATAGATTTCAAATTACCGCCTCCATAATAGCAATGTCCGTATGTATTTGATTCAAGTTTTAATCAATCAACAACTTCTCCCTTGCAGTTATTGATTTTATTGTGCATATGAATACACGGTTTCGTTCCCGCCCCTCAAATATGCAATTGGGTTGCTTATTTATTGTCCCAAGTCGTGTACTATTTATAAACCTTGCAATATTGCCCGATGCCTTTGGCCTTCTGTCAATATACATAGACCCTCCTTTGTTTCTATCGTTGTCTCTTAGCTGTATATAATTTGCAGCCACTCCGTATATCCGAATACCTTGCGTATATTGGACTAGATTCATCCAATCTTTATAATTGTAACAAGGCCCGACATACTCCATCAATTCAGTTATTGCGCCGTCAAAAACCTTTATGCCATCCATGGAAAATATCCCCAAGCCATGTAACGATGATGGAGCAATGCGATATATCCTCTCGTCCAGACAAAAATCATTGTTTACTTGAGGAAGGTCCTTGGGTACCCATTGTTTCACTAAATGTTTGTACCTCAAGGGCACCTCGATGTCGTCTATGCTCTTAGCATCATAAGAGTAGGACCCCACTTTAGCAAGAAAAAATTCCATGCGTCTATGGAATGTTCTTCTGATCTTCTCACCTCTAGTTGCTCTCCGTCTACCTGAACTTTCCTTGCTCGATGAAGACAAATATGACAAATATTTGTTTGGTTGTACCTATAGTCCATCGAATGAGAGAGAAATTGAGAAGAATGCCCCTTTCAATTCTAGTAATGATAATTGTGTAGGATACAAGGATGACAAAAGGAAAACAAAAAATATGCATTCTTCTTAAATGGCAAATTGATCAACTCATATTATAAGGGGCAGATTGATCAACTCGTATTTATGATGTAGAGAGATCAAGTGACATATCAAGTTGGTTCAACAAAAAGCAATGACTTCACACAAAAGTAGGCCGCAATTAATAATAATCCTCGAGTATGGTCTTGTTACTCCTCACTGAGCTTGTTTGGATTCTATGGGTTGTTGGAGTCTGGAGTTTGAGGCACATTTGGTCTATATCTTGTCCGTATATGTGTTTAAGGTAGGAACCCATATCGATATTGCATTTGAATTGGAGAATTATTGGTTGCTTGTGCTTTGGCTTGGGTTACTATTGTGGTAAAATTGGGATTGTGTATCTCTTCCATACTCCGTGTTTCTTGTTGTGAAATTATTTAAAACTATCCTCGACCCTTTTCTAGGTTTTCCTCTTCCTTATTTTGGACACACCTTTGTTGTGATTTTGAGCTCCTCATATGGGAAATTCTAAAGCCCCATCTTTGCCATTACTTATGTTTACACCTAGCTCAGGTCCTAGCTTACTATGGTTTCCTCGAGGAATTACTTGAAGTTTACGAATTGACCCATGGGTTGCTTAACTATGGCTTGGTTTAAAGTTTCATTCTACCTACTGAATGCTCATCTCTTGTAAATGTTTGGTTCTACCTACATGTGTTAATTACCCTACATCAAATACTTGCTACTATTATAAATATGGTTGGGATATCATTCTCATGACCTCTTGGCCATGTGTTATGTTCATTGTTATATCTATTTTTAGACACTATCTATTTGGCATTGGCCCCATCTCTTACTACTTGGAAAACAATATTTTGGGTAGTTTGTGCATGTGATCTAACCTAGGAACCCATGTTTATTCTTATTTATACTTGTCGATTCCTGGCTATATTGATGCTCACTTTATTTTGATGTCATTTACGTAGACCTAAACTTTATTTCCAAATGAGAATTATTAGTGTCAAACCCTTAACTCGACTAGTTTTTGTGAATATTGTTTGTGCTTGGTTTCGCTCATTGCATCACTATTTTGAGATGGTCGTGTTTATGTGTTTTAGTTGGGCTTGTTATTCCTCTTTTTGAGGGGAAGATGAGGAGCAATATATACTTTGACGATCCCCACCCAGAGGTGTCTACTCACCTCAGGCCTACGCCAAGGATAGCTCAATCCTCCTCTTTCAAATTAGGACATGAGTCTCCTTCGTCCTATGCATATTTTAGTTTGCATTTACACTCAATTATGGGAAGAATAATGGTTCTTTATTTTTTTATCTGGTGAAGTACATTTTTTTGTATAATGGGAATGCAGATTTGCAGTTTGAGTAATATGGATGAGACTACATTTTTATTGATATGCGAGATGTTATACTTATATTCTCATGCTTATTTTATGTTTGTATCTTGCTCATGACTTAGAGGCGATACCATGATGATGGTATATGTTTGATTTATTTGGAAGAAATATGTGGGAAATCTTATGCCTAGGTTTGAAATAATATGAGCATGCCATTATTTGATTTTCTTGTCATTTAAATGTTATGTTTTCTTTATTATGATTATAAAGAAGAAGATATAAGGGGATTAATGCAGTCATAATAGGATTAATGTAGTCATATGGGATTAATACAATCATAAGGGGATTAATGGAGTCATAAAGGGTCTAATTTGGATTTTTAAGGTTGTTACAAGCTCCAGGATCTCACAAATCATGGTAGTTTTGTTTTTTCAACTGCACTTGGTGGTGGATCTTGTTTACTTGAGTTCTTTCTCCTAACTCGGGAACCTTAGAAATGTTATGTTTATTTTTTTTCCTCTCACTTTGGAAACCCTAAAAGGTCAATTATATTATATCTTCCTATTATGTTATATTTTCCTATTATATTCTCCTAAAAGAGCCAACAATGCAACTCACATGTTACCAAGAATTTTCCAAATGCAAGGGCTCTGTAAGGAAGTCACAACAATCACCCAAACTCCAGAACGAGTGGAGAAGAGTTCTCTTTCAAAGTGCCTCCCAAGATGCGCTTCACAACCGCTTACCGCTCATGTGATACCGAGAAACGTGTGATAACAAGTCGAAAACTGACCAACCCTGCAAATGGCCCTAAGCCAATCTTCGAGTGGACTCGGTAGGCAGCTCCATTTTATCACTCACATCACCCCTCACACGAAATGCCAAATCCAACAAAACAAAGCCGAAGAGTCGGGGACACAACTCATGTGGGAAAAAAATCGGGGTTCTGCAAAAGGAAACACCAGGTGAGTTAGCAAGAGGGGCACCCACATGAGAAATCATAATGAAAACAGGTTAGAGTGCATAGAGGAAAAACTCAGGTTCGCAAGAGGGGCACCCAACCAAGAAAATTGAAGAGCCAGCGACACAAGTGTGGTGGGAAAAAAACTTGGGGTTTCCCGAATGCAATAAGGAGTCCAAATTTATTCCTTCATTTTCCAAATCGAAACTCTCGGAATGAAATTACTCACCATTCTTTGTTCCTTGTGAATATTGGCTCGAGATCGAGGTCTCTATCTCCTTATGCACATAGTGGCTCGAGGTCTATGTCTCCTTGCACCGCAGTGGCCGAGGTCACTTTCTCCTTGCAACGCAGTGGTGAGGTGACATTCTCTAACGATATTTCGGGGGTTGGAATAGCTCCGATATTAAGATACAAAGGTCTCAAAACCATGGATGGCTCTCAAAACAAAGACCTTGAAAATGGGCGTGGTAAAGCAGGCAAGAGAGACAAACCTGCGTTTCATGGACTTGTCAATATCTAAACTCCTTCAAGTCAAACATTCGACTCCTGGGTCCAAGTGGAAGCCTACTTATGTATTATGTTTTCAAAATAAATATAAATAATGAATGGTTGTGAGAAGATCATGTATCCACAAATTTATTTCATTAAAGGTTGGATTATCACTAAGTGATATTGGTCTAATAGCGAAATATTTATACACCCAAGTTTGCACTCTTCAAATTATTTCCTAGGCACAAGTTCTAGGCATGGACTTAATAAATATAAAGGCTCTATAACTTTATGTCCTATTATTCATCAATTTTTACTTGCTTTCTAGATGGTTGAAGAATTGAATAGGCCTTTGCATGACATAGATATTATAACTTTTCTTGAAATTCTTCCCCTAACACAAGATTTAGCACCAACTTGATAAAGATAAAGGTTCTTTAATTTTATATCCTATTATTTCTAAATTTTAAGGTTAGGTATGACTTGATATAGTCCTAAGGTTTAAGATATGACTTGTAAATTAGTGGAATTAATTTGGTATTTTGTGTCCTTAAGTTGATTTTATATGAAATAATACCAAGCCAACCTATCCCCTTAAAAAAGTGATGGGTAATGAGCCTGGTAATTTCCCTATTTTTCTCATCAATGTTTCCTCTTTTAATTCCTAAATTTGAGCCTTTCACCTTTCGCCTTATGCCTTTTTAATTAAATTCATGCATCATATGACCCTTGGGATGTTACACATTTATGCTGCAAATTTCATGTCTAAATGAATTATTTTTCTAGATAAGAGGGTAGAGTGCATGAATTTGTGTGTTGGAATGATGATTAGAAATGATGTTCAAGGTTACCTATTTGTTCAAGTCATTGATATGGATGAATATTTTTTACAATTAGGAGAGTTACAATCAACTTTGTCATCTTATAACATGATATGAGTTTCTCATCAACATTTTGATATGTTTTGTTTACAAGCTCAATTGATGGACATGGGGAAGTTGTTGTCAAGTTCCACAAAAATGTCGATGAAACCTTCTCTTCTACATGTTGATGAGTTGACATGATGCTTTGGAGGAAAATTCTTTTTGTATGCACACATTTCAAAAGAAGGTTAAATATTTTCATATGTAACTCTCCTAGAATTATAGTAGTGCACATCTCTAGGGATAATGCCAACAAATTTGGGATAGTTGAAGAACTATGTATCTTATAGAATTGTTTCCTAAATTTGATGAATGAATTACTCCTTTTCTCTACGTGATTGTAAAGAAAATCATTTAAGGGGATAAAGGGGAAAATTAATTAGATGTTAGTTATCCTTCCTAGAATAGGGTAACTACCCAAAAACCTTTTGATAGATGGTTTAAATCAACATTTTTAAGAACTACCTTGGTTCCTCAAAGTTAATATCCAAATCCATTGTTGAAATTGCAAGACTAGAACTTAATATCCAATTATCTTTCTTCAGATATTCAACATACAAGTTCGTTGGATATCTACTACAGAGTCTGAAAAACACACATCGGATATCTTGTTTCTCTATTAGATATTTGACATGTAGTTACGTCGGAATTCTGACGCATATGCGTTGGAAATAATGGTTGACTTCAACAAGGTTTTGGTTCTTAGGGATATCGGTAGACCGACGACAGGGTGTTGGATATCCGATGGAAATATGTTTGTCAGATTATCCATTATCTGAAGCATTTTATGACCCTATAGTCGATATTCTGTATGAGGTGTGTTTTCAAAGTCTGTTTTCATTTACTCCTAATGAATTAAAAAATTGTTATAATATGGATATGATTAGATAGTCTTCCCCATTGTCTGGTTCAACATAAATATCTGTGAAAAACCCATCAAATGAAATACAAACACATCTTGAAATGTCTGAAGACTTGAAGACCTCACAAGCAAAACAAGGCTAGGAGATGGAATGGAATGATTCCAAATGCCAAGGAAAAACTCATGTCTATTTCGACCCTATAGATATCTATATGGAGAAATTTTTCGTGGAAAGGCCACAATACATTTTCAGCAATTTAGTTGTTCTTTAGATTGATCGATTCTCATGTAAAAGAGATCAGGATAGAAATCCTTATCACATATCATTAATAGATCTACATCCAAGTTTGGTGAAAATCAGTGAAGAAACCCAGGTTTCAGATCCAATCTTTGACTAGTTATACTGGATATATCATATTGATTAAGATCAAGCGTCCTCGGATTAGAATAGGATGTATGTATATAAATAAGATCACCAGATCATAGTTTTATTAGATTTACCCTAAGCAAATAAGCTTGCTGGGAAAGTATGTGGTTTATGTTGTTTTTTGATTTACTTCAAAAACTCAGTCAAGTTCAGAATGGATAATCAACTGATCTCTGGTCACCAAGGTACATGATAGATCAAGATACAGGCTGTGGGATAAACCCAATGGATAAGGCACTGATTTATGAATCCGGATATCTGAGATTCTTGACACCTCCCCAAGAGATGCCATCCCCAATTGGAGCCTATGTTAGTATCCTATAACGATAGGAAATATGATGATTCAGATATTACATGTGGATTTCGTGATGAAATTCCTGGCTTGCTGGCCTGATTATCTCCTCAAATAAATTTTCTGATTTTTATGTCTGTAGGTGATAGGATAGTCATTAGATGAATTTTTTTTTGAATTTCAAGTGGAAAAGTCTTCAAATTAAGTTTTAAACTTGTCATTTCAAAGAGTGACGAGTCTGTACTTTATTAGGAAAATATCCAAAATTTTCACTTTCGACAGCTAAGGGCCATTTTTCAAAGTATTCTAAGTTGTCGAAAGTGGTCGCTTTCGGTAGCAAAAACAACATGTGCGAGGGGCTCTAAGCTGCTGAAATGCAAAATTTCTCCAACGGTTAGGCTGTCCCATCGGAGTCTCAAACCACCATCAATATACATTTCATGATGATCTTATATGCTGCCAAAATCATTTATGAGGATCGTTTGTCACGATCTAGGCGGTTTATTATGATTTCAATTGATGTTTCAAAAAATCATTAAACCCCAAGATATCAATTTGAAACCCCATCACGATTTCATTCGCCCTTACCATTTCATGCAATAATTCACATGAAGGTCGGTCTTAGTCCATTCTAAATGAATGTCATGATCTCAGGTTCCTTATTTGCTGAGCGTTTGTTTTAAAAAACTCATACATCCACAAATCTGTTGATCTCACATTTTTCCCTCAACTGTTTTCCCTCTATCCTTTTTCCTAGCGCTGGTCTCCCATCCATCAACCCAGATTTCAATATTTTCAAGATATAAACAAGTTTTTTGCAGATGACTATTGGAGGAGCATTGCTCGGGAGGGAGCTGCAAGATGTTTCCTATCTAGAATCACATCCAGAGTTTTGTCAAATGTTCAAGGATGCAGGCTGCTACAGGTTTTGTGAAAAGTTACAGGGGTATCATCAGGGAATTGCAGAGGCATTTTCCAAGAGTTTTGATGGTGTCAAAGTGAAATTGGGTCCTCTGGAAATGCATATAGATGAGTCAAGTGTTGCTGCAACTACTGAAATGCTAGGAGAGGGTGAGAGGTGGTTCAAGACCACTGCCATTAAAGATATTGAATTTAGATCTTACCTTAAGCCAGAGTTCCAGAGCATTATTTGGCAGAAGGATGTTCCCAGGAATTACTTGGAAGACAAATGGTAGAAATTGTTGAAGGTTATTCAGGTGTACATAACGTGTGAAAGGAGGTATGGCAGAGTCATGTTGTACCATTTTAGGCTTATCAATCATTTCACAAGAAAATACTCTCTGAACTTGCCTCATTATATTTATAGGAGCCTCACCAAGATGGCACAAAAATTCCAAGCTAAACCTGAGAAAATAAATAACAGGTTGTTCCATCATGGCCTCATCAAGCTTATAGTGATGGGGGAACTTCAGAGAAGAGAGAGGACATGGAACTACCTCCTGTTTTGGGAAGAATTCGAGCAAGAGATCCAACCTAAGGGTAGGAATACACCTACAAAGAAGTCATCTACACAAAAGAGCAGTAAGAGAAAGAGAAGGGCCATGTCACTAGTGCAAACGAAACAACCAACCCCTTCACCCAGGACTAAGAAGGCAAAAAAGAAGCTTGATTTTGATCAGGGAAAGGAGGTCCAAAGAAACATTGTTGAGAAAAACATCTTGAATTTTCCAAACTCAGAATCTGAGTCTGAAACGCCCATGGAGGAGAGAGAAGAAGTTGCAATTGAAGTCCCAACCTTGGAGTTACCTGAGACATCAACAAGCAAACACAACAAGGTCATCAAATCATCAAAGATCGAAAATCTTAAAAAAGAGATATCAGAGATGAAGTTGCTTGAGAGGGTCATTAAATCCCAAAACCAGACTATAAGAAACACATCAGATGAGGTAAGAGATTGTTTTGAAAGGTTAGCTAAAATACATGTAAAGGAACAAAAGAGGAATTATAAATTGCTCAAGGAGAATCGTAAGTTACTTAAAATGGTTAGATGTTTAAGGATCAAACTAAGGCTCAAAAATCCTAAGCCAAGAGCACCTCTTGATTTAAAATCTCTAGCAGAAGTTGTTGAGAACCTAAATAAAGATCCTAAAGAGTAGGTAGATCGAAGAAAATCCATTTCTGCAGTTTTGAATAGTTGTGGAAAACTTAGAATTTTTGGCACCTTATTCGCTTTTCCTGAAGGCGTTGTTAGTTGTCGAAAGCTCTACTTTTGATAGCTAACCCTATTCTATTTTACACCTGTAATCCACCGAAAGCGCAGAGGATGACAAAATGCTCGTATTTTTTCCCAGATCGAAGTTTTTGGTGTCCAGATCATGCAGAAGGGGTTCCAAATGAAAGATAAAGATTAAAGGGATTAAGATCATCACCCTTTTCAAGTTTTTGATGCAGATATTATGGCAAAAAGGTTAAGTGGCTTTTAAAATTCTAGGTAAATATTTTTTATTTGTTAAAGTAGGATTTCAAAATGCTTTGTCATCACTTTGAAAATTATTGAAGATATCAGATATGGCTGAAGCTGTCGATATTGTGGACGATTTAGTTGATAAGACTTTCACCCTTAAATCAGGACTAGATTTTGCATATTATACTAGTTTCGATTTTATTCTATTTTGAGTATTTCAAATCCATTTTCATAGGATCTTGAACTATTATGTAAAGGCCATAAAGCCTATGACTTCGAAGAAAGTTGGGGTTGGACTTGGGATGATCAAAAAATGTAAAAGTGCTCACATGCTTTAATTGACTGTTATGAGTGAATACAAAGACTTTATTTCCAGATTCTTGTGTCATTTTCTGTGGTGAAGTGTTTCAGATGTAAATTGTTGTTCCCTGGTTTATCATATTTTTTGTTGTTCTCATTGTTTATAAGAAGAGTATGCTCAGGATTTGTCGAGGACACCCTGATCTAGCTTAAAGATAATTTTTATGTTTTCTTCTAAAGATTGAATGCAAAATTCAGATAAGCTCTGCTCTATATTTGAAATGACCCCTAATCTTTTCTTCTCTCCATATTACAAATTATAAGAATCCACTGATGTGACTGTCTTGTCTGGTTACATAAGTCTCTGTTATTTAATTTTTCAATCTTCTTTCACCTTTGACTCCATTTGCCCAATGATCCTTTTATGTCCCAACCAAACCAATTCAAAATACATAAACAAACCCATGTTCTGCACAACTAGCCTAATATCTTATTTCCAACAAAGTTATATCAGACATAGATATCCCTCTCTGAGTCTTGGAGGGATAGATCCAAGACTCGAAGTGGTTTTGATGTTGCCTCTGTGACTGCCTCCATAGCCTTGGGCAGATTACAAAGTGATAACATACTCCATCTTCCATTGAAACATTATGTTATTACAGAGTGTTATACTGTCTGAGAGTAAGATTGGTTGTAACCCTAATTGTGAAGGGTACAAGTCGGCCCCACCATGTGAAAGGTAATTAATATTGTGCAAAGATTAATTATATTATCTAGTTAAAGAGGTCAGCCCTATTGTGCCAATAGACACACCTATTGTTGTGTCAAGTCTTTTATAAATAGTAGGAGATCCCCATTGTGGATCACTCAGTCACTTGTCATCTCATAATTTCATCAACATAATTTTAGCAACGCTTGTACTGTTGAAGTGCACATCTCTCTTGGGTGCAAGTGCATACACAAGAAATCAACGAAAAAGAGGGATTTTTGTATCCTATGGAGTACTACACCAAACCTTTTGGCTTACCATATTGCTATCAGTATAAGTTTTTCTCCATTTCGATTAAAGAACCTCCAACAAAGGTTAGAGTGCACTCTTCATAATCACAAAGACTCTTTCCTACATCAACTAGTCTTGTTACATTCTAAGGCACGGGATCAATTCGAGAGGTCATGTGTAGTGGTTTGAGATATGTACTTCTTTTAGAACTTTTTGAACAAGAAACATAATAAATAATAAGTAAAGAATATGTACCTCCTTTACATGATTTGTATTGTCCTTGGTTGACGTAGTGTACTCGAATGAATAGAAAGTGTCTCCAAATTAAGCTTGCCCTTGCCACTTGCGCCCACTTGCCCTTCTCTTCTAAACTTATATATATAATATTTCAACATTTAAATACATTCATCAATATTCTAGTTGATCATCTTCGTCGAATTGAACATCCATATCATCTGGTTCATATAAGGTGTTGTAAGTATTGACCATATCAACATTGTCATCAATGTACTCATTTCCAAGCAATATATCTTCATCATGGATATCATCATCAAGATAGGCATTGCCTCCTACTAGTACATTTGATTCATCTCCTTCAGGATCTTCATATGAGACATCTGCTACATCGACTACCTGTTCCTCTGCATCATCTTCTTCTTCAAGATCATTTTCTTCCTCTACAATATTATACATTACTGGCCTTCCTCTTGGATCATGCCTAACAACAAATGACCAACCCGCTTTACCTGGAACCTATGAGTAAAAGACTTACTCACATTGGCTTGGAAGAACATAATGATCTGTTCCTGGTTCAAATGACCTTGTATTAACCATGGTAAATCCATTATCATGTAGAATAACAGTTCTATCAGGATCACGTTCATTCATTCGTAGCATGTACCATTTGACGTCAAACAAAACTATTTTGAAGGATTTAATGTCACACTCAAGTGTGTCCTTCAAATACCCATAGTATCGATTTTCAGAGACATCAGGATGTCTGTCACTTCTACAGGAAACATTAGTGACCTTGAAGACTGTAGTTATCCCATAATAATAAGTTTTCCTCTTTTTGTCCAACTTTTTGATGCGAAATTTACGACCATTGCACCACATAGCCTTGTGATGTTTCAACTGCAATATGCTAGACACATAAAACATATTTCACATAACTTGTAATGTATGGATGGGAAAAACACATCGACACTAACATTAATTATTTATGAAATAACATAATGAAATTATATTGGATGAATAGCATGCTTGCCTGTTTATCTTTCAAACCATGTGCTAAATCAATTTCCTTTTGCGTAATATTGGTATCTCCATTACGATGAGCTTCTATAACTAATGTAGACACCCCTTCCCATGATAACCTAGCTTCACATTGTATGCATCTATCAATCCATACCTTCATCCAGTCAAGATTGTTTGCAATGTATATATGTAGTGCATCCCACTCTCGACCAACTGTATCAGAAAATCATAATTCACCAATATATGTTAGTTAGCAAGGTATAAAATATTAATAATTGATGAAAGCATAAAAAAAAATAAGTACGATACACATAAAAAGGAAAATTCAGATGTATTATAAACCTAATTACCTTTCACTTTTGTCATTCTACCTTTCCCCAACAGGTTCTCCCCTTCAAATTTTTTAATGGAGTTCACATCCCAAATGCGATCCACATGCATATTTGCGGCTAATTTAGGAAGATATTGACTAATATACACCAGCGATTGATATAGAATATATCCCTCCACCATAGAACCCTCGAGACATGCTCTTTGTCTAACCAAAGCCTTTAATGATTTCAGGTGCCTCTCCACCATACACATTGACCTTGTGTGTACTAGTCCATACAATTCAATCTCCTCAACTTGGTGTATGAGGTAGTGTTCTTGTGCATTGAAAAATGCCAGAGGTAGATACTTTTTCCTTTCACACATTAGACGAGGAATTTCTCTCTTCCAATACTTTATATCTTCTTGATGGATTTGTTTCAATGACAACCATCTATAGTCAATGTTGCAAGAAAGTACCATGTTTCAACAAAACATATAAATTAATATATTACATTATAATTAAAACATATGTCATTAAGATCTTGAATAACAAATTGGAAAAAACAATTTGCATATAATTTACTACTTACCTCATGTATTTTCCAAGATCATATATAACTTGTTTGATGTTGTTGTCGAAGTGGTCTGGGAGAGATAGAGGTAGAACATACTGTAACAATCAAAATCGATCGTTATTTGATTCTAAAGTTTAATAAAACAAAACTAAAAACATGTATACCAATATAAATATATATATAGAAAATTAATTACCTTAATGAAGGTATGCCAATCATGTGTTTTTACCCCACCAAATTCACCTTTCTTTGTTAAGATATTATTTATGTTTGAAGAAAAACCCGTGTGAAATTTTATTCTCCAAATGATCTCTTTTACATCATTTCTTTGTTACTATGTTAATAACCAAGGAAGGCTATTTCGATCTCCGTTGCTATTTGATTGGATCCCACTTTGCATTGCATGATTGGCTTCCTGAATGTCACTACAAATCTTGATGAATTTTTCTTTATCCCTCCTACCATCTATGATTCACCATAATGTTTCTGTCACATTCTTCCCGATATGCATTGTATCAAACAAATGAGCTATTTTTAGGTCCTGATAGTAGGGCAACCTCATGAATGGAGAGGGATAAATTTTCATTCCTTGTGGGAGCCCATTGTTAATACCTTCACGGCATTGATGAAGCATAAAATAAATTCAATAAAATAACAATTCATAACATTACATATACAATATTACATAAAAAAATTTCAATATACCATCTCGATGACTTTTTTTATATTCCAACTTCCACAGGTGAGGTGTCACTCTTCGTGGTTTTAATCCAGTCTCTTCTTTCCCATTGAAAATATGTTTTTCAATAGTACGATACCTATGGTTCTTAGAGAGGAGGTGCCTATACTCATCAAACACCTCCTTTCCTAAAGTTTTTGAATGTCGAGATTTGATCTTAGGACCACAAATTGGACATGCAAATCTACCCTTTGTTTGAAGACCTGCAAAAGTTGGATTAATAATTATGTCAATTATACGAAGGGGATTATTTAAAAAAACATGCAGCATGGTATCTTCAAATAACTATATACTATAATTAAAGTGCAATGGTTCATTACATACCACAAAAATGTGTTAGTCCTGGGGCATCATGAATTGTCCATACAAATATTCCATGTAATTGAAATTCCTTCTGCCTTATTGGTTTACAAATGTCATACATAGTGATGTCGGCCCATAACTTTAGTAACTCGTCGATGAGAGGCTCGATATATACATTCATATCTTTAACCTAGTACTTAACTAATTTTTTGAAATTACACATAATTACTAACGTGATGTGCAGATATAAGTAAATAAATAAATACAATATATTATGCAACAAGAAATACAAATGAAATATTACATTCAGAAAATTAATGATAACATTACATATCTGGAACAATCATTGTCAACATTATGTGCTCCCTCTTTATTGACATCCAAGGAGGAATGTTATTATTGATAAAAAAAATTGTCCACACTGAGTAAATAGACCTGAGCTCCCCAAATGGATTAACACCGTCAGTGGCCAATGAAAGCCTAACATTACGAGGTTCATCTTTAAAAACTGGCCATTTTTCCTCAATTTCCTTAAATGCATAACCATCTGCAGGCATTCAAAGAAAACCATCTCCACTTCTATTACGTGCATGGTAATCCATAAAATGTGCTATGCTTTCGCACTGGAACAGTCGTTGCAAACGTGGAATTATGGGAATATGAAGAAGAACCTTACGAGGCACCCTTTTTGTTAGTTGATCGGTTCGATATCTACTGGCCTGACATTGCAGGCATTCTGTTTTTGATGCATGTTGTCCATAGTATATAATATGATCATTGGGACATGAATATATAGCTTGATACTCCATTCCAATTTCTTTCATAATGGCATTTAAATCTCGGTATGTGCGAGGTAAAATATTTGATGATGGTAACAGAAATTCACCTAACAATCTACGACATAAAAAATAAGTAATTAGTTTAAAGAATGTTATAATTTGTAAATATTTAATTCTTATTTCAAACATTAATTAAAACTAAAAATAAGCAAAACAATCAAGCTTTATGTATGTGATGATGAACCATATTACATGCCTTAGGATCTGTGTCATACAATTGTTTGACAAACCATTCAAAACCTTTAAGTTCACCAACAATAATGTAGTAGAAAGACGATTTTCTTTTGAACCTTCATAAAGTGGTTTTTCTGCCTTCTCTAGCAGAGGTACGTCAAGATCACCAATGTCCTCATCATCATCCTCATCCTGTCGAGCAAACAAGTCTTGGATCAATTTATTTGTCCCATCGTCTTCAACTATATTGTTATTATTGTCATCTTCTTCCATAGGATTATTAAATTGATATTCAATATTCAACACTCCAAATTCCTCGGCACCTTGTAGTACAACATCATTTCTGCTAGTACTTGGTGCATTCAGACGCTTAGGGGGCCAACCTACCTTTATAATTACAAACAGTCATGCAAAATTAGTGTACTGCATAAGAAATATTTAAACAATATAAAATTTTATAAATACAATCAATATAAAGATATAATAATGAATATATAGTTTACCAAGGGACGATATTCATTCGTGATGAAGGAGCATCGTATAAATCCAAAGACACGTGCCTAACCAAAGGAGACAGCTCGAAAAGCACCAACGCACATTTTGAAGTGTTTTGAAGATTAATAAATGAACATTAATGTAATAGATAGGAAGAATGTGTAGTTGCATTTATAACTACAGATCTAAACTGATTTTAGAGCGTGTGTTCCTATCCACCAGATGTAATAGACATTTATGATTGTTTAATGCAAGTAGGTAGATATTAATGTTAGATTAGAAAGTTTAGGAGCATAGGAGGGAAAACGGATGATAGACACCCTCACCCTTGTACCATTAAAAAAACATAATTTAGAATTCATAAGCTGTAGAGATGCAGAAGAGAATAGAGGAGAACAAAGAATTTCATGCATTTTTGCTGTTGATATTTACCATGTATAGGAGAACTAGAATTAATAGAAGAAACCTTTGATTCCAATCTATGTGTTTGTTATGGTTGTTGGAACCACCTATTGAATGGTATGTCCCAGGCTTATTTGTATTCTCTGTATGCATTTCTTTCAATGCTATGCACGTTTGTAGGTTCTGGAATTTTTAGTTAAATGTTTGAATTTTGGGTAAGGGGAGAATGAGTTTCAATTGTTTCTCTTTCTGAAAACTCCTGCAAAGAGTGCAGTGGAGGGTCCGTAAGGAGTGTGTCGACCAGACTCTTAGAACTCTCAAAAGAGATCCACATTTCATTTTTACGGACACAAGAGATGTGTAAGCTGTGCGGAGGCCGAGCGAAGTCTTGGATTTTACAAATCTGGGAGGAATATTGAGAGACTGCTATTGCAAGGAGTGCAAGGATTCAATACCCTAAATAACCAGAGGTTATTGGAAAGTTGTCGCAAGGAGTGTGTCCAGGGACCCTTTTGGAGGCCTTGATTTTGAAAGTGGAAGCTCAGATGGGTTAGAACCTCTCAATTATTCCAAAGGAAGACGTGGGTGGAAGTAGTTCACAGGAGTTAAGTTCTGGAGGAAGGACGCCAAGTCATTTGGCTAGAAGTGCTTGAGACGTTGAATCAGACGGTTGAATCACTTCAGAAGGAAGTGTTGAAATCCCGTAAATTGTTGGATCTCTTAGAATAACGAAGAGATTAGGACGGAGTGCCTTTTCAACACCCATAAGCTCGGGAGGAGTAGTGACTGTCAGATCCGAATCAACAAGGACTGTTGATCTCGCATGTGAATTCACACATTGGAGTTCGGGGAGTGGAGTGACCATTGGTTTGGGTCAAGTGTTGTGGATTCCCGGTTGGCAAAATCCTGATACAACATGATCCATTGGATCAAGGGAGGCTCACAGCCGTCGATCTCGTCCAAGGTGCAATTTCAAAGTCAGGAAATCATAGAGGAAGAAGAACGACTGTTGGCTGTTCGCTCGAGTCCCGAAATATGGAATATAGTGGGTGACAAGTGGTGTGTTGTCGTCGCTTTGGAGGAGTCAATCTTCATTGACATTTCACGTTTCAGCTATTGCAAGAGTTGTGGCATTGCATCAAGAACCTCCAACATGCGAAACCCGAAATCATTCGCAGGATTAAACAAAGGGTTTAATTAACTCTTGGCGTGGTTTTGGAAAATATCTTGAGTGGATCTCGGCTCGAGGGCAGGGGGTCTGCACCAGTTGTGGTATCAGAGAACAAAACCAATTCTTTTCTTTCTGTAGTAGAGATAAGAAGAGAGGAATTCTACAACCATGCCACCGAGAAGAAGAGAGAGGGCAATGCATGATCTTGTAGTGGAAAGAGAAATGCATGAATTATGTGCCAGGCTTGATGCTATGGAGACAACACAGAGGCACACAGTTAATGCTGGGGATATCAGTGAAGATGAGAAAGAAAATGAAGCTGAAAATGAGGAAGTTGCAGTCGAAGATGCTACGAAAGAACGCTTATTCAAGGTTGTTGCTAGGATAGGTGCTAGGGAAAAAATGGACATTCCAATGTACGAAGGCAACTTGCATGTTGAAGATCTTATAGACTAGATTAGATCTCTAAACAAATGCTTTGAATATGAGTATGTCGAGGAAGACAAGAAGGTCAAACATGCCTTTACTAGACTTAAGGGACATGTAGCGTTGTGGTGGGATGAACTGCAGGATGATAGACGTTGCAAGGGAAAAAAAAGTCAAAAGCTGGGATAGAATGGTTGCAAAAATTAAATCCAAGTTTATACCCAGAGATTATCAAATAAATATGTTTCGAAGGATGCAAAATTTGAGACAGAAGCTGATGTCAGTGAAAGATTACACTAAAGAGTTCTATAGGATAAAAATTAGAGCAGGTCATCGAGAAAGCGATGATGAAAAAGTTGCTAGGTATATGAATGGTCTACGATATGAAGTTCAAGATGAGATGAGCATGATGACCATCTGAACCGTAGAAGATGCTTATCAGATGGCTTTGAAAGATGAAGAGAAGCTGAGCCGGAAGCAAGGTCAAAGAGGCCAAGGTGGAAGTCAAAGCAGAGGCAAGACGATTGCCTTGGACATAACTCATAGACCTAAAGAAGAGGGGAAGAAACCTCAAACTCAACCTGAGAGAGGAGGAAGCTCATAGGGAAGGAAATATGCTGATAGAAATAATTTTCCTCGAGTCAAAGGAAGAGGAAGAGGCAGAGGAGGCGAAGTGAAATTCTTTATCTGTGGAAAAATCAGACATAAATCCTATGAGTTTCCATATAGGAAGAAATATGGTGGTGAAACTCACATTTCCAAAACCCAAGGACAGAATGTTGAGCCAGAGGATGCCGAGGGCAAAATATCTTTGATGATGAGGAAAGTTCTCTTGAAACTAGAAAAGGAGCCAGAGAACCCAGCCCAAAGAAACAATCTATTTCAAACTGCTTGCAAAACCAAAGACAAGGTATGCAAGGTCATAGTCGACAAAGGTATCACATATAGTCTTGTATCTATGGAAATGGTAGAAAAAATGGAGCTGGAGGCTGTTACGCATCCAAGCCCATACAAAGTTTCGTGGCTACAAAAAGGACATCAGGTAAATGTCACTGAACAATGTTTAGTTGAATTTAAAATAGGAGGATATAAAGATGAGATATTATGTGATGTTATTCTCATGGATGTTTTTCATATTTTTCTGGGTAGACCATGGCAATATGACAGAAACATGGTGCATGATGGGAGAAATAACACGTACACTCTGGAGAAAAGCGGTAGGACGCACATGTTGCTGCCGATTAAGGATAAAGAGGTAAAAACAGAGATGAGAAACACTGTACTTCTCATGAGTGGGAAGGAACTTCTTAAGGAAGTCAAGAAGAAGGAAGACACACAATTCATTGTGGTTAGGAAGCCCATAATTGTTCTGAAAAACACTAGGATAGATGATTTATTGAAAGAAATCCAGGAGTTGCTAGAAGAATTTGTTAATATAGTAGTAGACGAACTACCTTGTTTGTTGCCACCTATCAGGAGTATAAGCCATCATATCGATCTTATACTTGGAGCCAGTTTTCCGAACAAAGTAGCGTACAGGTTGATGCCACAGGAGAATGAAGAAGTTAAGAGATAGGTGCAGGACTTAATGGATAAAGGATTGATTCGGGAGAGCTTGAGTCCATGCACTATTCCGACATTGCTCAGCCCAAGAAAGGACGGTGGATAGAGAATGTGTACAAACTCAAGGGAAATCGACAAAATTACCATTAGGTATAGGTTCCCATTGCCAAGGATGGACGACTTGATGGATTTCTTGAGTGGAGTAAAGGTTTTTTCAAAGATCGATTGGAAAAGAAGTTATCATCAAATTAGAAGGAGAGAAGGTGATGAATGGAAGACATCATTCAAGATGAATGAAGGGCTATATGAATGGCTTGTCATGCCATTTGGCTTAAAAAATGCACCCAGTACTTTCATGAGGTTGATGAATGAAGTCCTGAAGGATTTCATTGGGAAATTCGTCATTCTATATCTTGATGATATATTAATTTTCAGCAAAACTAAAGAAGAACATTTAAAGCTTTAGCTGCAGTGATGAGGAGGTTACAACAAGAGAAATTGTTGATCAATATGAAGAAGTCATCATTTATGAGGGAAGAACTCATTTATTTGGGTTTTGTTATCTCTGCAAATGAATTGAAAATGGATCCGGAAAAGATAAATACGATTAAAGGTTGGCCATTGCCGAAGAGCGTATTTGAAGTTCGAAGCTTCCATGGTTTGGCTAGATTCTACAGGAAATTCATCTGAAAATTCAGTGGAATTAGCGCACCAATGATGGATACGGTGAATACAAGACATAAATCTTTTCACTGGATGGAGGAAGCGGAGAAGAGATTCAACCTACTGAAGAAGAATATCACTGAGCAACCAATTCTGGTTTTTCTAGATTTCAACAAGACATTCCAGGCCAGGTGACACACGAGTGGATTTTCCATTGGAGCGGTCTTGAGCCAATACAGTAGACCGATCGTGTATTTCAGTGAAAAACTGAATGAAACAAAGATCAAGTACTCCACGTATGACAAATAATTCTATGCAGTCATACAAGCGCTGAAGAAATGGAGGCACTATTTGGTTCCCAAGGAGTTTGTTTTGTATAGTGATAATCACGATTTGCAATTCATGACTTGACAGGAGAAATTGAACCGAAATCATGCTAAATGGGTTGAATACATGCAGAATTTTAATTTTTTGATTAAGCATATTTCTAGAACTGCTGACAAATTTGCTTACGCTTTGAGCAGGAAATGTTTGCTTATGCAGGAATTCAGAGTCAAGAATTTGGTTTTTGACAACCTCAAGGAAATGTACAGGGATGATCCAGACTTCAAAGAGGCATATGAGGCATATGAGAATCCAATTCTCAGGGATAGAAGCCAATGGACTAAATACATGATCCAAGATGGATTATTGTTCAGGGGAAATCAACTATGTATTCCAAAATGCTCCATGAGGGAGAATTTGTTGAAAGAGAAACAAAGGGGAGGATTGGTCGGACACTTTAGTCATGAAAAAACATTCTCCAAGTTGAATGGCTCATATTTGTGGCCAGGGATGAGGACAGATGTGAAGAAATTTGTGGACAGGTGCAAAATTTGTTAACACATGAAAGGAAAAAGGAAGAACACAAGGTTATACCAACCGTTACCCATACCAGAAAGGTCATGGGATGCCGTGAGCATGGATTTCATATTGGGACTACCAAGGAGAAAAAGGGCATATGATTCAATATTTGTAGTAGTAGACAAATTTTCAAACATGGCACATTTCATACCATGCCAGAAAACCAGTGACGCAATTCATATTGCGAACCTGTTTTTCAAGGAAGTCGTTAGACTACATGGCTTGCCAAGGAGAATCATTTCTGATTGGGATGACAAGTTTGTATGACATTTCTGGAGGAATTTATGGAAGAAGTTGGGGACAAATTTGTCTTTTAGCTCAGCATATCATCCTCGGATGGATGGACAGACTGAGGTCGTGAACAGGAGCCTGAGAGATTTGTTAAGGAGCTTAGTAACTGAACACCACAATCAATGGGATCACATTCTGACATAGGTGAAATTCGTTTACAACAATTCACAAAATAGAAGCACAGGGCAGAGTCCATTCCAGATTGTATATGGAATGCAGCCAAGGGGGTTTTCTGAATTGAAAGATTCAGAACAGGCTGAATTTAGGAGTGCCAGTGCAAAGGACTTTGCAGAAGGAATGAAGGAGCTTTATAATAGAATCAAGGAGTGATTGCAGAGTTCAAGCCAAGAATACAAGCATATAGCAGATCAACACAGGTGAGAACTTCAATTTGAAGTTGGTGATTTGATTCTTGTGCATTTGAGGAAAGAGAGGTTCCCAAGGGGAACGTATAACAAATTGAAGATGAAAAAGATTGGACCGTGCAAGGTCATAAGGAAATTTGGGACAAACACATATGAGATTGAATTACCCGATGGGGTTGGAATCTCACTAATATTCAATATCGTAGATTTGATCCTTACAGAGATAAGGAAGAAGGAGCAGAAGATAAACAAGAAAAGATTCAATGGACAAAACAAATGCCTGTATCTGAAAAGACACAGATGGAAAGCATAATTGACAAGAGGATTAACAAAAAGACCAGGATAAAAGAGTATTTTGAATACTTGGTCAAATGGAAAGGACATCCATTTGAAGATGCCAGTTGGGAGGATGAAACAACAATTCAAAAGCATGGAAAAATAGTGAAGGAACTCATGAACAAGAGTTCATGAAAATTTCCAAGCGAGGGAGTATGATGCAGGAGCATTGTATAAATCCAAAGACATGCACCTAGCTAAAGGAGACAGCTGGAAAAGCGCCAGTGCACATTTTGAAGTGTTTTGAAGATTAATGAATGGACATTAATGTAATAGATAGGAAGAACGTGCATTTGCATTTATAACTGCAGATCTAAACTAATTTTAGAGCGTGTGTTCCTATCCGCCAGATGTAATAAACATTTATGATTGTTTAATGCAAGTAGGTAGATATGAATGTTAGAATAGACAGTTTAGGAGTGTAGGAGGGAAAACGGATGATAGAGACGCTCACCCTTGTACCATTAAAAAAACACAATTCAGAATTCATAAGCTGTAGAGATGCATAAGAGAATAAAGGAGAACAAAGAATTTCATGCATTTTTTCTGTTGATATTTACCATGTACAGGAGCACTGGAATTAATAGAAGAAACCTTTGATTCCAATCTATGTGTTTGTTATGGTTGTTGGAACCACCTGTTGAACAGTATGTCGCAGGCTTGTTTGTATTCTCTGTATGCATTTCTTTCAATGCTATGTACGTTTGTAGGTTCTGGAATTTTCAGTTAAATGTTTGAATTCCGGGTAAGGGGAGAATGAGTTTCAATTGTTTCTCTTTCTGAAAACTCCTTCAAAGAGTGAAATGGAGGGTTCGCAAGGAGTGCATCGACCATACTTTGAGTTTCATCTCAGAACTCTCAGAAGAGATTCAGATTTCGTTTTTACAGACACAAGAGCCGTGTAAGGTGTGCGGAGGCCGAGCGAAGTCTTGGATTTTACAAATCCGGGAGGAATATTGAGAGACTACTATTGCAAGGAGTGCATGGAGTCAATACCCTAAATAAACAGAGGTTATTGGAAATTTTCCACAAGGAGTGTGTGCAGGGACCCTTTTGAAGGCCTTGAGTTTGCAAGTGGAAGCTCAGACGGGTTAGAAGCTCTCAATTATTCCAAAGGGAGACATGGGTGGAAGTGGTTCACAAGAGTCAAGATCTGGAGGAAGGACACCAAGTCATTTGTCTAGAAGTCCTTGAGACGTTGAATCAGACGGTTGAATCACTTCAAAAGGAAGTGCCGAAATCTCGTAAACGATTGGATCTCTTAGAACAACGAAGAGATTAGGACGGAGTTCCTTTTCAACAACCATAATCTCAGGAGGAGTAGTGACTGTCATATATGGATCAACAAGGACCGTTTATCTCGCATGTGAATTCACACAATGAAGTTCAGGGAGTGGAGTGACCAATGGTTTGGGTCAAGCGTTGTGGATTCCCGGTTGGTGAAATCCTGATACAATGCTAGCCATTGGATCGAGGGAGGCTCGTAGCTTTCGATCGTGTCCAAGGAACAATTTTGGAGTCGAGGAATCATAGAGGAAGAGGAACAGTTGTTGGCTATTCACTCGAGTCCCAAAATCCAGAAGCTAGTGGGTGACAAGTGGCGTGTGCTCGTCAGTTTGGAGGAGTCAATCTTCGTTGACATTTTGCATTTCGATTATTGCAAGAGCTATGGCATTGCATCGAGAAACTATAACTTGTGAAACCTGAAATGCTTTGAAGGCTTAAACAAAGGGTTTAATTAACTCTTGGCATGGTTTTGGAAAAGATCCTGAGCAGATCTCAGCCTGAGGGCAGGGGTCTGCGCCAGTTCGGTCCACCTTCAACGTGCCCATGGGGTCTGCAATGTCTTAGAATTGTTTGTATTAAAATTCTTCTGACTTTTGTGATCCCGCATTTAGCGCAAGGGAAATGACATCTCTCATCACCTTGTCCATAATATCTCCGCATTCTTCACCACAACCACAATATTGAGACGATTATGTTATAAAGTTCAGTGATGATGTGTTAGATCTATTCGATTCTTGAAATGAAATAGACCAAACCATACAATATATTTTACCACATAATATTCAAAGCTTCTCCATAACCAAGTAACATAATCAAATGACATAATAGAACTAGGGAAAGAGATCAAGTCACATATAAGCATGGAAAAATTAGCATGTTCACAGACGACATAAAATCTACATAAATGTATAAGGTTATAAAATATTAAAGGAGACAAAAGAAAAAAAATATTTAACTAACCTTCAAAGTCTAAAATCCTCTTGCATGCCTTAAACAATGATCACAAAACTAAGCTCTATAGATCAAAGATTAGTTCGATCTCTTAATCAAAAAATAATCCTTCACATAAAAACGAATATTAGCAGAGCTATAACACATAAAATATGTCGCAACTATAACAAATTAGTCAAAATTCTGTTCGAATTAACTAATTTATAGATTCGTTATCATCGGAATTCCGACGGCTATAACCCTAAATTAAGGTTGAACATTTAGAATTCAATGACCGTTATGTTGACCTACAAATGGCTATATTAAATTTTTGGAACTGGGCGTCGTACTCTCAAAGGGTTGATTCATATCTGACAAACGAAGAACCTGTGTAGAGTATAATGCGATCGAAAGATGAGTGAAGTGTTGCCCAACCTTTCACAAAATATCTTGAGGTCATCGGAATTAGAGTGCACTGACCATTGTGCCAAAACCTGTACCCGAGATGGATCTGATCGACCCCCTATTGTGTCTAGTATGAGTCCGAAATGAGAATCGATGTGTGTCCCACATAGGATTTCTTTACCTGAAGTGTATGTTCCTAGAGTATCTCAAGGATGTTGTGGACATGTTGAATATGTTTTGGCCAAGAATGATTGAAGACCAAGATATCATCAACATAAATGATCACACATTTACCCAAATGACTTGTTGCATTCATGCGAACTTGATGGTAGTCACCTGTCAAATCCATATGTGTGAAGGAATAATTCCCTTGTAAGCGGTCCAATGATTCCTCGATCCAAGGTAGGAGGTAGTTGGTTTTAACATTTTCTTGTTAAGGAAATGGTAGTGGGAAACTACACGCCATTCCGAATCATCCTTGTTTGGGATAAGAAAGGTGGGGAATGCACATGGAGATGATGAAGGTGGAATATGGCCTAAGTTCAAAAGTTGACAAATTGGGTTTTCCATCTCCATGGACTCTTGGGGAGTGATGTAATAGGATAGGGTGTTGGGAAAATAAATACTAGGAAGTAGATCAAGTCTGAGCCCAATAGAGTGATACAGCGTTAGTTCTGTGGGTTGTGTGAAGAAAATTGTAAAGACATGGGTAGTTATGTGGGTTGTTTGAAGACAACTGTAAATTCTTGGAGTGGGGGATCCATGGTGGTAGGTACATGATTATTCTGGTTGTCTAAGATAATGGGGAAAACTAAGAACAAAGAGATGCATTGGTTCATAATAACTTGATTAATGCTTGTGTGGTCGGTAATAGGCTAGGTGGATTTAAGATCAGAAGAAAGAAGAACATAGGTGTGCCCCTCATGTTGCAAGTGTTATTGATGAGATTTAACATGATTTAGATTTAGCATTGTTGTATGTTGAAAGTGGTATTGATTTAGATTTATCATGTTTGCACATGATAAATCTCATCCTTTTGTACCCAACCGAGATGGTATGGGGCCAGGTGCAGAGTGGTGGGGAGGCTTAGGCAGGTGACCAAGTTCTAGGCCATGAGGTTATTTTTTCTTTTGTTGTCCAAGATGAGAGTAGACAAATCATGCTTAATCTGTCAATTATGTGTAGAAATGAGTATATTAGATATGTTGAGTTCATTAGTGGTAATCAAGATCAAATAAGGGTTCGCTTGAGTAGGATTTTTGAGAGAGACGACTTCAGGATGGTTAGGTGAATCTGGTTGAGTGACCTGTGCAAATAGATTCTGGTTGGTGTGACTGTTCTTAATTACCCAATAATTTGTAGATGCATGCGAGTTGGTCTTATGAAAGGTACAACAGGGTGTGTTTCTGGGCGTGGATGGGGATGCAGGGTAAACCAAGGAATGCTCACTACACGATGGACTAGTATTAGAAGGACCATATCAGGTTTGGGGAGAGTGGATTTGAGGATCCACTTTATGCTCCACGACCAAGACCTGAAGAAATCCCTTGTCCAAGGAAGGAGACTCAAACAAATCAACTTCATGACGAAACATTGTTAATAAACCATAATTAAATTTGAAATTCAATACCTCTTCCGGATCTGAAATGTGTAGTTGGATGTGCAACTTGGATAAGACATACATGTAGCTTTGTACTGACTGATAGTCAAGGTGGTGGAAGTGTAACTATTTGGCAAGGAGGTTTTGTCGATATCTCGGGGGATATAAGCGGTCTTTGAGTGCCAGGAAAAATCTCTCCCATTTCGTAATGTGTGGTGTCTATGTCTTGATCGAGTCTCCTATATCCATGACCCAAGAAGAATTCTCCAACTGAGTGTCCCACCATGTCTGTGCAATTACCTCGAGTTGCAGACCGATGATCTTAAGATTCATGTCTGTTGTCATCTCAGGGCATGTACAAAAGTATGTGGAAAGACTGTGAAGCTAAGAGTCGACATTCTCGCCATTTATTTGACCCGCATGTTGTGTAGTTTTTGCCACTTGAGTGAGGAAAAGAAGGGAACTTGCAAGTATAGTTTGGATTGCTAGATAGGACATAGGTTAGTGTATGAATTAAAAAATTCATTCACATGAAATAAACAAACAACTAAGCTAGAAACAACTAAAGAAATAACTAAAGAACAAAACTGAAATGCATAAGAAACTTTGAACCAAAATCAATCAACCAAATGACCAATGATTATGCTACCAATGGATAACTATATTAGTTGGAAAACAACATAGAGAAAGGAGGACTTATGGATCTCGTCTTCCTCCTTGGGCAGGTTCTTGAGTCCCCCATGTGAGACATCTTCTTACAATGATAAACTAGAAAGAAAATGGCGACAAAATCCAAGCTTATTCCCTCAAGAGGTGAGGTGAATAGCTTATTGAGATGTTGCTAGTATGCTCCAAGAACAAAAGAGGTTTCTTGAAAGAGAATAGAGACAACATAACAATACTATGAGATTCTTGAATTCTTAGTGCACCCATGGCCTCCTTTTATAGCATGTCTTAGTTGGAGTTACTTCACACACACCTAGGATTTATTTTTCCCAAGTTTTTCCCTTGTTTATTAGCCATTATTCAGTCTCCTATATTTTAGGAAAGAATATTCCACCTGGAGAATATTCTCTTTTAGTTGACACTTTAGTTTGACTAGCTGAGATGAGTTTAGATGCTGCATTGGTTTTGTCACCATGCAACATTGGGATCATCACCATGATAATGCACACTTTCCTTGGGATCATCACTAGACTGGAACATTAACCTTGGTTCCCTATGTTAACTACTTAATACTCTTTGTTCAGTGAGTTAACTGAAGACTAATAGACTAGTTAACTCAGACTAGGTGGCAGTTCACTCCCATAACTACCTGAGAGACTAGACTAGGTGGCCGTTTACTCCAGTAACTGCTGGTGTGTGTCTAGATCACTCTAGACCACCGCTATGGCTCATTATTTACTCATGTATCCTATATCTATTGTAAATTATTCACTCTTTGAGTGTGGAATACGATTAATGAGAATTCTTTCATTCTTTCTCTCCTTCTTTCTTCTATTCTCTTTGAAAATGTGTGTATCATTGTTTAGCTAGATCTATTCTGTGCAGGTTCACATATTTACATGGTATCAGAGCCGATAGACTACTAAGAAAAAGCTACACCAATTTTTTTTTGCAGGTACAAAAGATTGAAGACAACAAAAAGATGGATTATTCACCAAAAATACTTATCACACCTCATAACTATTTGGAATGGAAGCCAAAAATTCTGCTTATGCTTAGATGCAAAGGCTTGTACCAAATAACTATGTAAATGGAAGTAGATCATGATTTTGTCGATGAGAAAAATGACTTTCTCAATAGGAAATATGTGGCCATAAGATGTATCCTCTATTTTATTTCTCCTGAAATTCTCCATCAAGTATATCATGACTCACAAGAATTCACTCCAAATGATTTATGGAGCATATTGGAGGTTTTATTTAGGAATAAGGAAGAATGCATGGAAAATGTTGACAAGATAGAGAATGTATAAAAGCCATTGGAAGATAAATCATCTCAGTTTGAAGAGCACTCTACACAAGTATCTACAAAAATTTGTATTCCATTAATTGAAGATGATGTCTACTCCATTTCATATTTGTTTTCTAAAATTCATGTGGAAGATATATGGCATGCATCTCAAAAGTCACATGTAGATACTTTTCCATGCACAATGCATGCATCTCAGGAGACAAAAAGGGAGTCGCGCACATCAGACTCAATTTTGATATTCTATGATAATAATTTGTAGAAACAAATTGGATATTTGAATTCCTCTCAGGAAGATATCCAATTTCAAAAAACAAATTGTCCGAAACAAAGTCCGGGAAGTGAAGTTATGATCGTTTTAAAATCAACAAAATTTCAGTGTTTTTTCGGAAACGGCCGCACGGTCTTCAAAATTTCATCCAAACTTTATTTGGATATTTTTAATTGCAAGAAGAGAAAGTGGATATGTGTGTACATCTCAATGGTGCATATACTTCATCAGATTTGTGCAGACATCTACATCTTCAACAAAATCTTCAACGAGCAAAAACTTGCATAGTTGTGAGGTTTTCTTGGAGTGAAGGACACGGTTGCTTAGCAACTGTTTTTTGTTCCTTTTCATTTTTATTTATTTTTATGCATTGTAATTTGAGGGGGGAGTTTTCCCATCAGTTTTTCCCTCTTTCCTCATTTATTTCAGTGTATCTTTTGTATTTGGGTACCTAACATGGCCTCGTTCTCGGGACCCATTCTTTATTTTCACCATAGTGATGTTCAGGGGGGGTGTTGGAGTTACTTCACACACATCTAGGATTTATTTTTCCTAAGTTTTTTCCTTGTTTATTAGTCATTATTCAAACTCCTATATTTTAGGAGAGAATATTCCACCTGGAGAATATTCTCTTTCAGTTGACACTTCAGTTTGACTAGTTGAGTTGAGTTTAGATGCTACATTAGCTTTGTCACCATGCAACATTGGGATCATCAACATGATAATGCGCACTTTCCTTGGGATCATCACCATACTAGAACATTACTCTTGATTCCCTGAGTTAACTCCTCACTACTCTTTGTTTAGTGAGTTAATGGAAGACTAATAGACTAGTTAACTCAGACTAGGTGGCAGTTCAATCCCGTAACTACCTGAGAGACTAGACTAGGTGGCAGTTTACTCCCATAACTGTTGGTGTGTGTACAAATCACTCCTGACCACCACTATGGCTCATTATTTACTCATGTATCCTATATATATTGTAAATTATTCACTCTTTGAGTGTGGAATACGGTTAATGATAATTCTTTCATTCTTTCTCTCCTTCTTCTTTCTTATATTCTCTCTGCAAATATGTGTATCATTATTTAGCTAGATCTATTATGTGCAAGTTCAACACATTTACAGTCTTTGAGGCAATATCCAACCAGTATTTAGTGTGAATAAGGGGACCTTTAGGTCACCCTTAGGTATTTGACCAACCCCCCATTCGGATTCATCTCAAATTTGAGGGTCAAATCAAGTTGGGAGTTGTCCAAAAGTGGGTGAGGGGCCGACAAGAACCATAAATGCGTTGTTCACAGGAATACGTGGATTTTCTTGTACACAGTCATGCATATGGTGCCTGTGTTCTCTACGGGCTTCTTTGGCCTACACACGTGCATGTGCTTCCTCGAGTGTTTCAATGCATGCCAATTTTTTGACCAATTGTATAGTTTGTGACTTTTGGAAATGCATTTTTGGGACTGGAGGTGAACTAATAGGTGTTTGTAGATGCTGTATTCATGTAACCATTTCAATGCGATACTACGGATGAAATTTCAGTGATAACAAATGCTCCCTGATGTGTGAGGTTAGGAGCATACGTATATCTAAAATACATCAATGTTTCTTCTACTGAGAGTACCATTGTAAGGAATATTGGTGATAGGAACTACAATATCGATCCATCAGAGGGAGAGGGAAAACTATGGGACCCAAACTTTTCTCTAGGTAGGGGAAAACAAAATATGTATACAAATTATGTGGGAATGCCCCATGCTCGTGTGATGCAACTCAACAATGGATGACAGTAATTGAAGTTGTATGTTGATGTAGATAACCGCAACACCCTCTGAGGTGGTTTGATAATGACAAAGAGGTAAGGATGCCTGTAAGAAGGTGTCGATGACTCATAGGCATTGATGGCCTAACAAATTAAAAGGTCTTCGACTAGTATAAAACAACTGCAATAGTCACATAGTAAGACCCACCGTAACATGAGCTTGTGTTGAAGTCAAATGTTATGGGGGTCAATGAAATCTGAGAGAAATGATGGTTCTCTTTGTGACGTCCGAGACTCCTCATTGGAAAGGTAATGAGAGTCAATATACTATCGCCCTTCTGGAAACTGTGTTTATGTCAACATAAAGGGAGACGTGACTCCAAGAAGAAAAAGGGCTTTATGAAATCCACTGGATAAGATTAGAAAGGAACATGGACAAAGGAAAGATGCGATGAGACTCAAGACTTCCCTTGGTTGGGGATATATGTGAAGGATAATTGGCAACAACCATGAAACTGGATCTAGTGTTAGGGGGATGACTGGACATGAGTTAAATTGTGATAGAGGCATGACAAAGTGGACAAAATTAGAGATCAAGGGTACATGGACTATGGGATACTCAGGGTTTATGGACGATGTCAATAGGATTAGAAGATAATGAATGCCCCAACCAAGGGCGACATGGGTTTCTTTTCCAGGAAAAGAAGGTCCCCAAGGGCGGCAACAAAAAACTATGTAAATGATGGAAAAAAAGGATTTTTACAATTACCAGATGAATAAAGAATAATTTGGGATGAGTGTACAGATACATAAATGGGTACCCTAGTGCAATATGGCTTGGCCTCTAAGGGTGCAAGTTGTGTGGAGAACTAGTGGAGGGTGGGGCCCCCATTGGTGGGTTTCTGTATGAGGTAAATGAATGGAGGACAATATGTAGATGGGAAAACTGATTGTGGATGAAATGGAGGGCTAATGATACTACAAAGGTGCAGTTAAACTTGAACCATGATGAGATAACCCGGGAATCCATTGGGAAAGCTAGCAAAATGAGGAGATGGAGTATGTGGCTGATTCTTCGAAATGCATAAGACTATGAGGACTCCCATCCCTAGGGGGTGAAAGAAACATGAGTGTCAAAGTGCCAAGGGGGACTATCAATGGGACAAATCATGTGGGGGAGAGTGCTACTGGGTGACATTACAAAAATGCAGTGGAGGTGACAGTACTACAGATCCAGTATGTGAGGATCCTATAGGAAAATGTCGGAGGGTGTGACTAGGAGATGCAATTTATATTAAGAGGGAATGATTACATGCTAGTGTCGGTCATATACCTGAAGGGGTGGCGCTATTTTGTGATGACCAAGTACCTACACACATTAAAACTGAATACCTGACGTGAACAATATCCGAAGATAAAGAACATATAAAATTTATTTGATAATTTTGAACATGAGCAAGCGTACTTGAGTGTGTCATGGAAATATGCTCTGCCGAGGAAAAGTGCAAATGATAACCCGAGGAAAATGACTGTGTAAGTGGCCAAAAATGGTTTGGAAATTAGATCTTATGGACTCCTGTACCAAAAAATGAAAGTGGGGAAAAGGGCTTAGATATGGGTGGTGGGTCCATAATTCCATCCCAGTTGCACTGACACTATGGGCGATCAGGCGGTAGTTTGGTTTGAGGACATGGAATTCCCCTTTTCTTAAAGACTGATGAAGAAATATAATGAATTAATTTCATAGGAGAATTGGTATGGAGTTCTAGAGGAAGCTCAGGAAGATATGTGTGGCGTTTTCCAGCTAATGTGTGGAAGACGTATGGGATAGATGGGAAATGATGAGTGTAATGCCCATATTCTGCACATATGGCACAGGGGAAATTGGTTCGTATATTTTTTTTGCGTGCGGTTGATGACTTCATAGTAGTGAGGGACGTACTTGGTGGAGTGGAAAGAAAAAGGGGTGCTTGAGGAAGCTGGATAAAATTACATAGCTCGGGAAGACAAGGACATTTGTGAGTGGGGTGTCCTTTTATTTCACATAAGGTGGAAGGGAGTTGAACTCGGGGAGATAGTGGAGTGATGGGCTCTTTCTTCTTCCTTCTGCCCACAGTCATAGCAGTGGTGCTAGCGATTGGGGTTGAGGGTGGCGTGGCCATAATTAGTACTGGGATTTGCATCATGATTCCCTCTGACTAAGGGAGGGATGGTTGAGGAACCATGTCGGGTGGATGTAGATACCATATATGGATGGTGAGTACCATGTTTGGAAGGTTACGCATTGTAGATACCTGGAATTCTTTGACTCCAGGTGGGGGGTAGAAAAATGGAATTTGGGTAATGGCCTGGGGGAATGTCTCCCAAACCAAGATTTTCCCTTGGAGGGGGGGGGGAGATCCGTGATAAGTGGTGTGATGGAACTCTCAGAGAACTCTTGAGTTAGTATTTCTTCAACTGGTGGAACTTTGATATGGGGAGGGGACTCAGTGATAGGATTCGTGTCTCCGATGTTTTCTCCTTTAGAGGAAACTACACACACTTGTGCTGAAAAATATGGGTTTATGAACGGTGGTGCTCCATGATAAGTGCCCAACATGGATGGGTCTTGGAATAATCCAGGGCCAATGTTGACAACTGCAAAATCATTCGAGCTAACATAGACAAGGGGGAGGATGTTATCGAGGTTGGAGGAATGGTTAGGCTCGTAATGTGTAAGCTGGTCGATGGTGATGATGTTCCCATTATGGGGGAACATCGTCGTATGAAACAAAGAAGAGGTGACCACCTTCATAGCATACATGTAGTTGCATCCAAACAACATATTGTAATCAATATGGGAATCGATGAATTCAATGTCAATGAGGATGGTTTTTTCCCCAAGTTCTATGGGGACATTTTGACAAAGCCCTGCAGAAGATTTTGGTCGACCGCCGTAAGAGCGAAGGGTGATGGCAGAGGGTACTAGCTCAGGGGAACCAATTTTATACCATATGTGTTTAGATATGATGCATGTGGATGCACCTTCATATATGATACACCGATAAACTGTGGTGTTTAAGATCTTAACTAGTATCTGGAAGGCTACTTGGGTGGGAATACATGGTACTATGCTATCTAAATCAAATGTGATCAGTTGCGTGTCAGCTGAGTCGACTATCTGCAAGGAAGAAAGCAAGGATTTTCACTGTGATGGAAAGGTTTGGAGGACCTCTAACACAAACATGGCTGCAGGAGATTGGGTTAAGTCATCAACTAGACTATAATTATGAGAAACCCTAGCATGAGGGTTATGCACATTCTATCGTAAAGGCATACGTGGTATGCGGGGAATGAGTTTTGCATTAGGACATGGAAGCATTAATGGTTGTCCTTTAGTAGCTATAAGTGTGTCTGAGGTGGTTGGGGTAGAGTCGGGAGACATACCATATTGATGATTGTGGGTATGTAGAAGAATTTCTTTGTTGGTGAAGAGGACACTACGATCAACCGGATTCCCGAGTTGAGTGGCACATGGGTTTGGTTATTTCCCCATTTGTGGTGGGGTAGGATTGATAACTTGTTGGGTGTTCATCACACCTTGGTATGGTATGGGGTTTTGTAAACCAGCCAGAGGCGGTGGTTGCAAATACTGTTGTGGGGCCTGCTGAGGGGTAGGAGGTGCCAAAGGGCCCTGCGAGTTCATGGATGCCCTCATCCATTGGAGATCAAGAGTTTGGGGGAAATGATGAGTATAATTTCCATACTCATGTAATGTCCCCCACCTCTTAGAGAGGTGATGAGGAGACTCAGTGGCCTGGGCACCCCCACTAGGTCAGAGTCTCACATTGAAGGGGGGAAAGTCAAGAAGTTAAAAGTTATATTTTTAAGTTGACTTAAGAAAGGAAAATGATAAAGGATAAAGGAGTAAAAGATAACTCAATAGAAGAATAGAAGATTAACCCTAGGAGTTAACCTAACTCAATAGAGAATTAGAAGTAAAAGTATAAGTAAGAGGTTGGGGTGCACCTATTATTCATTCTGGTTTTGGATTAGCATTTTCTATTTCTCTTGAGCATTCAGTTTGGGGGTTTGCTGTACAAACCCTTGTGAGAAACTCAGTGGTGAAATATCCACTCACCTTGTTCCGCATCTTGGTATTGGGGATGAAAGAATCCTCCACACCATTCTAGTTTCAGCCCATCTCCATCTAGTGCTTCAGAAGGTAGCAAGTCGTACTGTTCTTGTGTTTCCAACAAGGACGCACCATCATCCGGAGGGAGGTTTGATCCAGCTTATCCCGAGGGCCTGGGGCCATTTCGACAGTTGGGTTTTATTTGCAAGGGAAGGACCATCAGTTTGAGGGATTTTCTGGAGGGTTATCATCATTCTACATTTGTACGCAGATTGGGACGTCTTGGAGCCCTAGGGGACGTTCTGTAATTCAGTAAAACTTAGATCTAGGGAGATTTTCTTGAGATCTGAGTCCGAAACTTTTCCCATGGGATTCTCATAGCCCAATCTATATTCTTGGAGAGTTTCAGAGCATTTGGAGGCCTCCTTCACCGAGACTGAACCAACTAGGGTTTCAGTCATCCGGTGGGGCACCCCATTTAGTGGTAAATTCAGATCTATGGAGTTTGAGAGTGGATTTGGGAATTTGGACATCTGGGTTATCCTTACAGTTGTCGGATCTATCATTTGGCATTTTTCTTGGGATGTTTGGACACTTTTGGTAGCAGGGCAGAATTGTTGAGGGCTTCAACATTCTAGCAGGACGTGGCACTTTCCAGCTTGGCAGTTGAGCATTAGTACATCTCATATATGCTTGATTTAGTCTTCATTGTATATCCAGCCTTTGGAGGCTTATTTTGTATTGTCGAGAGCATTTTGTAGCAGCTCATATCTATTGCTTGTACGACCATATGAGGTTTATGCCAGATCGACCATCTATGGTATTGATCTTACATTGCTCATAATAAAAAGGTCAGATCTTTTCTTGTGCTTCTACATCTTGAATATATTGTGATCTCCACGTGTTGATGAATCTTGTATGCACTTAATAATTCAATATATTAGTAGTAGTTAGTGATTCCAAGAAATAATCTTGGGATCATTACAGTGGTATCAGAGCCTTGATCCTCCAAACCTGTGGAGAGATCAGTTCATGCAGAAGTACAGGGGAATTGTTATGGGTCGGAGGAAGAAAAACAACAGTGAAACAGAGGCCGAAATGGAAGGGTCAGGAGACGACCATGAGCCTCAGGATTTGGCTCTCTTAGTAACTAAATTTGATAAGTTCCAACAAAACATGAACCACACAGAAAGCACATTGGTCCAACAGTTGGATGAGTATCAGGAAACCAACATAAGGGGACATGACAAAATCTCTAAAACCTTGAATAAAGTTGATGAGAATCTACAGAAAATGAATGAGAACTAAACTAGGATAACTGACCTTCAGATGAAAGTAACCCGTCGAGGCAAAGATCCTGATACATATGGGAATAAGGAGGCTGGAGGGTCCGGTGGAACCCATGAGGAAGTCAGATATAACTCGGAGAAAGCACCAGGATCCGAAGGAAGTCTTGGAGGTGGCATGTTCCATGGGTAGATGGGTAGCAGGACCAATCATAGGCCATACGTGCCAGTGTTCACAGATGAACTGCTAGGCCAACACTCAGGTAGCGAAGCTAACCCCAGACCACACATGCCCACATATACAGATGAGGAAGGGCAACATGAACAGGTTGAAGATTTTGTGGCACAATTAGCCAAGAGTACCAGGGAATACTACATCTTGGATATGAAAGTTCAAAGACAGATGTCCCTAGACTAGTATTGTCAACTCAAGTTCAGAAACTAGCCTGGGATGAACCACAGGGGCAACTTTGAGTTTGAGCGAAGGGCAGGGAAGATAGAGATTCCATACTTTGATGGTACGGCTAAGATGACAACACAAGCATGGGTGCAGAAGCTGGATACTTACTTGCAGCTTAACCCCATGAGAGAGATGGAGGCCATCAAGTTTTCCACTATGTACTTGGATGGAAAATCCCATGACTGCTGGTATCAAGGGCTCACCACACTCGGCCACAACCAAATTGTATCCTATACAGAATTCACTCAGAGGCTCATTGATAGATTTGATCTAGGAGATCCTAAGTTACATTTCCAGGAGCTCACCCAACTCAAGCAAACAGGTATGGTTGAGGAATACATTTTATGAGTTCTAGAGGTTGGAAGTGATGGTGCAAGATATGTCCCCAACCAGGCTCATGATGCTCTTTATAGAAGGATTAATGGAACCCTTGAAGGGTTGGGTTAAGGCCTTCAAGCCTACCAGCCTACAGGAACCCATTTGGAAGAAGAGGGATCTGGGTCCAGCTGCTAAACCAAAATTCATACCTAGACCACCTCTTAACAGTGGTGGAAGAGATCAAAGGCCTCCAATAAACCAAGGAGGAAGTGAACCTAAGGGTTATGACAAGGGCTGTGGCATAATATATGACAACACCAGGAGGGAACTGAGAAGGAAGCAACTCTGCTTCACATGAAAGGAGCCATGGAATTCCTCACACAAGTGCATGGGAGGAGGACAAGTACATTACATTGAGGTAACTTCAGATGATGAAGAAGAGGATGAGTATGGTCAAATACAAAACATGGAGGCCAAAACTTTAGAGGCAACAGAAGAGGAGTTTCCATAACTAGACTATGCGGCTGGAGAGAAGACTACGTTGGCATCTATCAACGGGGTACCCAAGTTCAACACCTTTATGATGAGAGGGGTCTTACAAGGACATAGAGTGTTAATTTTGATTGATGGAGGAGCTTCCCACAATTTCATTGATGCAACATTACTGAAGAGGAGGCACATACCTACAGTAGAGTTTGAAGGATTCAAAGTGGAGGTAGCAGGTGGTAGTACTATGCCCTGTAACAGATACATACCAGGTATGAAACTCACCTTGGGAAGGAATGAGTTAGTTTAGGATGTGTATGTGATGGATCTTCCTGATACCAACATCATCCTAGGGGTGGAGTGGCTCAACACTTTAGGACCCATCACCACAAATTACAAGACCATGGAAATGTCCTTTGTGGAGGAAGGGGGACGAAAGGTTGTGCTCAGAGGCATGACAGGTAACTCTGCCAGAGTGGTCACAACCAAGAGGATGGAAGCCATCTTCAGAAGGGAAGAAATTGTATACACAACGGAATGTAAGGTCTCAACACGAGTGGATGAGAAGGGAAAGGTGCATTACACACCAGAGATCAAAAGAATCCTTGACAAACACCAGAAAGTGTTTGGGCCAATTCCTCCAAGTGTGCCACCAGACAGGGGGTTTGAGCACATCATTGAGCTAGAAGAAAGGGCTAAGCCTGTTATTACCACACCCTATAGGCATCCCAAGAAGTATAAATATGAGATAGAGAAGGCAATCAAGGTGCTTCAAGACATGGGACACATCAGACCAAGTTCAATCCCATTTACTTCGTCAGTAGTCTTGGTGAAGAAGAAGGATGGAATGATGAGAATGTGCATTGACTTCTGGGCTTTGAATAAAAATACGATAAAAAACAGGTACCCCATACCCAGGATTGATGAGTTGCCGGATGAGCTGCATGGAGCTATATATTTCACAAAAAATGATCTTCGCTCGGGCTACCATCAAATCAAGATGAGGGAGGATGACATCTCAAAAATAGCCTTTAGGTGTCACTATGGCCATTATGAGTTTTTGGTGATGCCCTTTGGGTTAACCAATGCCCCAGCCACATTTCAGTCTTACATGAACCATGTGTTCAATAAACAGCTGAGGAAACACTTGTTGGTATTCTTTGATGACTTGCTCATTTACAGCAAGACCTGGGAGGAACACCTTCGACATGTGGACCAAATCCTTTAAATCATGGAAGAACAGTCACTATACGCCAAGGAATCCAAGTGTGAGTTTGGAATGAAAGAAGTGCTTTACTTGGGACACATCATAGGGGAAAAAGGGGTACAGGTACACCAGGGGAAAATAACAGCCATTAGGGAATGGCCTACTCCGAAAACACTCCCAGAACTGAGGGGATTCCTGGGCCTATGCACATACTATAGGAAATTTGTCAAAGGGTTTTCTCAACTGTGCGCACCCTTGACTGACCTGACCAAAAAGGGGTCCTTCAAATAGAATGATGAGGCCCAAGTCACGATGGAGAAAATGAAAGAGGTCATGAGCACCTGCCCAGTTCTAGCTCTTCCTGATTTCGGCATACCCTTCACTTTGGAGTGTGATGCCTCAGGGGAAGGTATAGGGGCCGTGTTGGTGCAGAACATGCACCCCCTTGCCCATGAAAGCTGAAAACTCAGGGGTCCTGAGCTACTTTACAACATTTACGACAAATAAATGCTGGCTATCATGCATGCACTAGCCAAATTCATGCAATATTTGGTAGGTGCAATATTTGTGGTCAATTCAGACCATAATAGTCTTAAATATCTATTGGAGTAGAAGGATTTGAATGAAAGACAACAAAAATGGGTAATAAAAATATAAGCCTATGACTTTGACATTGAATTCGTCAAAGGAAAGAACAACGCAGTGGCCGATGCATTATCCAGAAGGCCATCCATTTTTTCCATGTCCGGTATGTTAGTCGATTGGAAGGAACACTTGATAGGGGAATATGGAAAGGATCAGTTTGCATGTCAATTGTTGGATGGGAAAATACAGGATGACAACTTCAGGGTCATAAATGACCTCATCTATTACAAAGGTCGGATCTTTTTAGTTCCTGGATCGACTCTCAAAGATGAGATCCTACATGCATGTCATAACTCACCAGTAGTGGGGCATCAGGGAATCAGTAAGACATATAGGCAGGTGAGAGAAAGGTTTGCATGGAAAGGCCTCAAGGAAGATGTGATGAAGCATGTCAAAGAATGCACTACATGCCAAGAAAACAAGGATGAGCACACGCACCTTGCAGGACTGTTGCAACCCCTACCTATTCCAGAGCACAAGTGGGAAAGTATATCCATGGATTTCATCACCGGGTTTCCTAGAGCACAGGGGAAAGATTTCATTTTCATGCTGGTAGATAGGTTGAAGAAGTTTTCACACTTTTTTCCCATAGCCACAGACTTCAGTGCAACACAGGTGGCCGAATTATTTTTCAGAGAGGTGTTCAGACTACACGGCCTACCCAAAACCATCATCAGTGACAGGGACAACAGATTCATGAGTACATTTTGGCATGAGTTGTTCCGATTAGTGGGTACAACATTGACTCCTAGTACTAGCTATCACCCTCAGACAGATGGTCAGACTGAGATAGTCAATAAATGGGTGGAAGGTTACCTCAGAAACTACGTAGCACGACAACAGAAAGCATGTGTCAGATGGTTACATTTGGGAGAATATTGCTACAACACCACCCAACATATGTCCATTGGCATGTCACCCTTCATAGCTTTATATAGCTATGATCCTTTATCATTTGTGGAGATTTCATTTGGTGACAGCAGGGCTCTGATGGTACAGGATTGGATACAACAGAGCCAAGACATTCTCAGGGAATTGAAGGATCATTTACAGAGGGTGAAAAACCAACAAAAGGTCCAAGCAGACAAGCACAGAGTTGATCGTACCTTTGAGGTTGGTGATTTAGTCTATTTGAGGTTGCAACCATATAGGCAGGCCTCCATTAAAAGAAGTGGAGCGGAGAAATTGCAGCCACATTTCTTTGGACCTTACAGAGTCAGCAGGAGGATAGGGGTAGTAGCTTATGAGCTGGAGCTTCCACAAGGTAGCAAAATTCACAACGTCTTCCATGTCTCATTCCTTAAGAAAGCCCTCGGTCAACATGTCAGGCCTATTGAGGCATTACCTCCCATGGATGAGGAGGGACAACTTGTTTTGATTCCAGAGGAGGTGTTATAAGTCCGAGAGAAGAGGCTCTAAAAACGAAGCATCAAGGAGTATCTGATCAAGTGGAAGGATTTACCCATTGAGGATGCCACTTGAGAGAAGGAGCACGTGGTTAGAGAAGCAAGTTTGGAATTGCTTGAGGACAAGAAATTTCAAGCAGGGGAGACTGTAATGTGCCCCACCTCTTAGAGAGGTGATGAGGAGACTCAGTGGCCTGGGCACCCCCACTAGGTCATAGTCTCACACTGAAGGGGGGAAAGTCAAGAAGTTAAAAGTTATATTTTTAAGTTGAATTAAGAAAGGAAAAGGATAAAGGAGTAAAAGATAACTCAACAGAAGAATAAAAGATTAACCCTGGGAGTTAACCTAACTCAACAGAGAATTAGAAGGAAAAGTATAAGTAAGAGGCTGGGGTGAACCTATTATTTATTCTGGTTTTGGATTAGCATTTGCTATTTCTCTTGAGCATTCAGTTTGGGGGTTTTCTATACAAACCCTTGTGAGCAACTCAGTGGTGAAATATCCACTCACCTTCTTCTACAGCTTGGTATCAGGGATGAAAGACTCCTCCACACCATTCTAGTCTCAGCCCATCTCCATCTAGCGCTTCAGAAGGTAGCAAGTCGTACTGTTCTTGTGTTTCCAGCAAGGACGCACCATCATCTGGAGGGAGGTTCGATCCAGCTTATCCTGAGGGCCTGGAGCCATTCCAACAGTTGGGTTTTATTTGCAGGGGCAGGACCATCAGTTTGAGGGATTTTCTGGAGGGTTATCATCATTCTACATTTGTCCGTAGATTGGGACGTCTTGGAGCCATAGGGGACGTCATGTAATTCAGTAAAACTCAGATCTAGAGAGATCTGCTTGAGATCTGAGTCTAAAACTTCTCCCATGGGATTCTCATAGCCTGATCTATATTCTTGGAGAGTTTTAGAGAATTTGGAGGCCTGCTTCATTAGGACTAAACCAGCTAGGGTTTCAGTCATCTAGTGGGGCACCCCATTTAGTGGGAAATTCATATCTATGGAGTTTGAGAGTGGATTTGGGAATTTGGACATCTGGGTTGTCCTTACAGTTGCCCGATCTATCATTTGGCATATTTCTCAGGATGATTGGACACTTTTGGTAGAAGGGAAGAATTACTGAGGGCTTCAACATTCTAGCAGGATGTGGCACTTTCCAGCTTGGAGGTTGAGCATTAGTACGGCTCAGATCTACTTGATTCAGTCTTCATTGTATATCCAGCCTTTGGAGGCTTATTTTGTATTGTCGGGAGCATTTTGTAGCAGTTCATATCTATTGCTTGTATGACCATCTGAGGTTTATGCCAGATCGACCATCTATTGTATTGATCTTACATTGCTCATAATAAAAATGTCATATCTTTGCTTGTGCTTCTACATCTTGAATATATTGTGATCTCCATGTGTTGATGAATCTTGTATGCACTTAATAATTCAATAGATTAGTAGTAGTTAGTGATTCCAATAAACAATTTGGCTTGGGATCATTACAACTCACCACATATAGCGCAAGGCAATTTATTCTGAAGATTTTTGTTCTTCCCTTGTTGTGGTTGATTTTTGTTGGTGCCCCCTTAGGGGTCTTGGTATTGGTTTCCCCTAGTGGGATGGTTATGGGGGTCATTCCCTGCTGGTCCTGGGTTGTCCTTGTTTCAGTTTCTTACTTTCTTATTATGAGTTGGATTGGTCATATTCAATTGTTAAAATGTATGAACCTATTGAATGCGAAAGGGATGACCAAAGTTGATGTCGACATCTGGTTGTCCCGGTGGAGGATTAACAGGCCAGGGAGGACCAGAAAATGGGAAATGTGAATTGTTCTATCGATAGGATACATATGGAGTATAGGAAGCATATGTAATTCGACTACTTCTAGGGTTATATCCAGGGGTTTGGGGTGGACCCGTACTGGATTGAGAGACATGATACGACATGGGTACCAGTGGGGGTGCCCCTAATCACTGAGGGGGAACAACAGGATATGACGGTTGGTAAGGGGGAGGAGGTTAATACAATGACCCTTCATATATCGGTGGATATTGGGGTGTACTGTACATGGGTGGTGGTTGGATGTACATATAGTGGTGTTTTGTGGTGCCAATCAATCTGTCTGCCGCATGAGACATCCCAGGTTTTTCTTGGCCGAATGGTATGGGTCTTGGTGCATCAGGTATTACCGTGTATAAGTAACCCGAGTAATAATAAATGAGGTCATACTTTTGAGCCTTGATGATGGCTTCCTCTTCAGTTTGGGGGAAGGTGGGGGCCACTTCTTTGGCAAGGATAGAGACGAGTGATCTGAGAAACCAATCGAGACATTGTTCTTTGGTGGTTTCTGCTTTGCATAAACCAGGTCGCCGACGCCATTCATGAATGTGGTTGGCGATATGCATGGTTGAGGATTGTTTACACTTAGAGAGAAGTTCTAGACCATTGTCATGATGAATGGGTATTTGAAAGAAGGTCAATAAGTTTTTTTCCAAGGATTCAAAAGTTGTATGAGACCCTAATTTTTCATCCACATACCATTTGGTTGATGGACATGTGAGTGTTCGTTAAAATAAAATTAAACGGATGGAGTCATCCATGATGCTGTTTGAAGAGCACCATAAGTGGAAGGTCATGACATGGTTGGCAGGATCTCCCCCCTATTTTCCTTCAAATTTGGGAATGTCTGAAGGTAGCTTGGTAGGCATATTAGGCCATGTGGGGTCATGCAATAGAGGGTCATTCATGAGCTTACTCAGATCAGGTATGTTGAGGAGGTCAAATATGGCATGTGGGGTGGCGGTGGAGGATTAGTTCTAGCCATGGTGTGAGCATGTTGTGTACCTGACCCTTGAGGGGGGTTTGATGTGTTTGTACTTCTCCCTTGAGAAGAAGCTTTCCCCCTACTTCCTTGTGAAAGAGAGCTAGTGGATGGTTGGCCTTGGGAATTGGACCCAAGTAAAGTGGAACCAATTAATTCTGATCCCAAAATAGTATCACTCACAGGGGTGTGAGATGGATGAGTCGGTGAGTTGGCGAGACAAGGAATTCCTCCTAGGATAGGAGGGATATTTTGCAAGCATCTGGAACGACAAGGATTCTGTGGGTCCCCTATGATGTCCGACTAGCAAAGTGAATGTGTGCAAATGGTGATGAGAGTAATAAATGAACTAGAGACTTGTATAATTTGGGCCTTCACAATATATCTCACAATCACATGTAATCAAATGAGCATAATACATAAATCAATTGAAAATAAGCATACATGTGGGTAGGTGGAGTTTTTCTATGTGGGAGAATGAAGAAAACAAATGCTCATGTCCTAAAAATATGTAACATCCTTCCTCTCAAATAGAACTAAACCTTCCAATAGAACTCAACAGTGGGGTCTGAAGCCACTGGAAGAGGAACTAGTGAAGGATGAAACAATTAGTTATAATGAGGGGTAGAGGGTGCATATCCTGAAAGAGTTGGTGATATTTCCCAATATCCACACAAAATATGATGAAGGTGACATTGCAACCCACAATTTCCACCTGGGTAGATGTCCTAAATTTTGGCCACTAGGCACCTTGGTCAGGGGCTGGATCCCTTCCAAGAGTTGGGTGACTCAAGGGGGGACATGCAGAACAACCGGACCTTGGCCTTCGACCCTTCACAGATATCTCCTTGCCTTATGGTGTTAGGAACACTTGACTTGGAGGATTTTGAATTTACCTATTTATCAACTTCTAATGTTTGAAGATGTGAGAACCAGATAACAGGGGGTTATTTGGATGCCTACCCCCAAGATCCTTCCTAGAATAAAAATTTCTTTTGGCACCTCCTGTGGAGGAAAACTTAGTGAGTTTTTAGAAATTTTTTAGATGTGGTTGGTTGAGAGATTGGGGGTGTGAACCAATTTCATTTGAGTTAAGTGGGTGTGGATAATTTCTTTAAGAAATAGTGGGATGTTTCAGAATCCCTTTGGAGGAGACCTACTTCAACCTCCACAATTCGAGAGGAAATTATGTGAGTGAAGAGTGACTTTGTGTGTGAGCAAGTGATAAAATGTGACAAATTTTTAACAAGTTAGATGTCAAATTGAAGCATGTGGACTTCCTGTTGTTCTTACAAATCTTGATTACCTATCTTACTAGATGCCATTGGTACAACCTTCCGGAATTTTAAAGTCCCTAAAGAAATAGCATGCGGACATATGGGTCCTTACTAATCCTTTAAACTTCCTAATGTGTTTTAATCTAAGAAAGATTTGAAAAAATATCCTAGATTGCAAGCATGTGGGCATGTATGGGTCCGTTACTTTGATCTTTAAACTCTCCTAATGATGTAAACTAAGAAAGAAATTTCAAAAACTATCCTAACTTTTGCAACATGTGGGCATGTATGGGCCCTTACAAATTTATGATGTCTTGAAAAGAAACTAAGAGGAGCCCTAGGGGAGATTTTTCCTCTCCTAAATATTTTGTAAAGGGAGATGAAATGTCCCCTTAATCACTTTTATACTTCTCAAGATCACTCTATGGTGCTAGATAAGATCATACTCAATGATTAAAGTTTGATTTCTGGTCCCAATTCAAGTGTTTTTATATGTGATATTAAAGAATCTCAACTTAACTTTTTACAATGAAAACAAGACATCCATGTGGAAACTCAAAGAAAAGGAGGAGAAATATTGTTCTTTTTAACCCCCTAAGTGCTTATGTTTTGACTAACCCTTCATGTGGGAAGGGAATCTAAGTGTGGTGCATTTACAAATTGCATAAAATAAATATTTTGAAGGCTAGGGGCCTTCAAAACATAAAAAAAAACTCTTACAATGTTGGAATGCTAGACAGATGCACGGGTTATAGTTTAGTCAGAGGCACAGTGGTCGCACAATGCCCAAAGAACCGAGGACATTTTGGCACATTGTGCATAGAATTCCCTGAGAACAAAAGTGTTGTGGGCACACAATGCTCTGAATGTGCGTCTATGGGACAAAATACCCATGCACGTTCTGATACATGTGGGGGGGTATTTTAAGTGGAATTCTCCTCCTCCAGCTCCAAAGTCAACTCTTTACAGGCAAGGCTAGGTCTGTTAAGGTCCCTTCAAGGAAAATGGGTTAAAAAGAAGTACTCAAACAACAAAAGTAGTGTGGTCGCCAAACTGTTGTGTCCTTTTTGGCACTTGAGTGAGAAAAATAAGGGCACTTGCAAGTATAGTTGGGACTGCTAGATAGGAGAAAGGTTAGTGTATGAATTAAACAATTCAATCACATTAAATAAACAAACAACTAAGCTAGAAACAACTAAAGAAACAAAACTAAAATGCATAATAAACTTTGAACCAAAATCAATCAACCAAATGACCAATGATTATGCCACCAATGGATAACTATATTAGTTGGAAAATACCATAGAGAAAGGAGGAATTATGGATCCTCTCTTCCTCCTTGGGAGGGTTCTTGAGTCCCCTATGTGAGATATTTTTATACAATGATAAACTAGAAAGAAAATGGTGAAGAAATCCAACCTTATTCCCTCAAGAGGTGAGGTGAATAGCTTATTGAGATGTTGCTAGTATGATCCAAGAAGAAAAGAGGTTTCTTGAAGGAGAATAGAGGCAACATAAGAATACTATGAGATTCTTGAATTCTTAGTGCATCCATGGGCTCCTTTTATAGCATGTCTTTGAGCCAATATCCAATTGGTATTTAGTGTGAACAAAGGGCCCTTTAGGGCACCCTTAGCTCTTTCACAAAACCCCCATTCGGATTCAGCTCGGATTTGAGGGTCAAATAAGTTGGGAGCTGGTCCAAAAGTGGGTGAGGGGCTGACAAGAACCATAAATGTGCCATTCACAGGAATGCACGGCTTTTTTCATACACAGTCATGCATATGGTGCATGTGCGCTCTATAGGCTTCTTTGGCCTGGGCACATGCGCATGCTTCCTTTAGTGTTACAACGCATGTCAATTTTTTGACCAGTTGTATAGTTTGTGCCTTTTCGAAATGCATTTTTGGGGCTGCAAGTGAACTAATAAGTGTTTGGAGATGCTGTATTCTTGTAACAATTTGCATGCGATATTGCGGATGAAATTTCAGTTATAACACCACAAACTTTGGTAATTGGAATCTTGTATCGAGCTAAATGGGTCTTGGAGGTCTGCTCTAATGTAAATAGAGTAGCTCTTGGAGAGCCATCCTAAAATCCTGAATTGGAACTATGGAAGTGGATTAGGAATCATATGTAGATGAATTTATTTGTGACATCATAATTTTCATTCACGACAGATGCCAATTTGTTATTGGAGGCTGCGTTGAGAATCAATGAACTCTTAAGGGCCATAAGAAGGAACCTAATACCCTGAAGAAGGCATGTGAATAATGGTGAAACATAAACATGCTAGAAGTCCCGAGGAGGGTGCATGTAAGGTACTAGATGTAATATAATATGCAAAAACAATAATATTCAACATATATCAATGGAACAAACAAATATTGAGAAGAGAAACACCATAAATGATACCTTTATTCAGAGAAAGTAATGTTTACTTGCCTCTTTGAAGGGGCAATCTCTAGCAGAGCATAGCTTTATTACAATAATTCTCATGACAAAGACTTCTCATGCCTCCTACTCTTATTTATAGTAATTATGTCTTCTAAAGATCATTCTAGATGAATATCCTTCTAGAAGTTGAGATTCTATTAGTAGGGATGATTTTAGGGGCTAAATTTTGTTCATGGGCTAATTTTCCATGGTTTTTCCAAAAAAAACGATTCACTATTTTAAAATTGATTCGCCCAAATTCTATAGGATAAAATTATTTTACCTTAAAAATCGCCAAAATTTTATACAAACTTTATAAAATCCCTAGAAATTTTAATATTTTTACAAAAATACCGCCAAAAATTTATGGTTGGCATATGAAGGATTACTAAGATTCGCCAAGGATTTTATGTTCTAAAATAAATTTCCATCCTTAAAATCATCCCTCTCTGTTAGGTCTTCTTACATTGACTTGTTCAAATTTATTAAGTAGGCCTTATTAACTAATGTCGACCTTTATTACATGGAAATATATTATTCTACCCTCGTGAGGGGTTAGGGAGGTTACATCCCTAACATTCCATCCCCCTTGAAGAATAGTCTTCTCCTCAAGGATTGAGATGAGGAAATTGTTTCATAATGGTGGTTGACTCCCAAGTGACATCTTCTGGAGTTGTATCTTTCCACTGCACTAACACTTCCTTCATGGTGCACTGTCGGAGCTGACACTCACATTGTTCAAATAATGCTTGTGGCTACAACCAAATGGAGCCTTCTTCATCCAACTCAGGCAGACTGGTTTGAGTGTGTCACTTTCATTCACCTTATTTAAGCATGAGACATGAAAAACATGATGGAGCTTATAATGACTACACAAAGCTAACCGGTATGCCACTTGTCCCACTAGCTCGAGAATTGTATAAGAACCAAAAAATTTGGGAACAAGGTTCTAACAATGGTTAGCTTTGAGTGAATTTTTCTTATAAGGTTGCTTCAGAACGACCTTGATCTACTTGTTTCTTCATGTAATTCTAAGCCATGGCCAAATTTTCTTTGAGGGTATGGATATTGGCCTCGCGAACTATAATATTTTTTAATGTCCTGAACCTTTGAGACACATGAAATGTATGAGATATCCGAAAATGGATTTTTTCCATAGACTGTTTCAAAAGGAGTCGTGTGATTATCTCTATGGTAAGATGTGTTGTACCACCATTCAACTAGGGTTAACCACTAAGCCCATTTATTTTGTCTGTTAGATGAAAAACAACTCAAATATGTTTCCAAAAACTTGTTGACAACTTTATTTTGGCCATCATTCTAGGGATAATAGGCAGTGCTGAGATACAATTGGGTTCCCTGGAGCCTGAATAATTCTTTCCAAAACTTGCTAGTGAAAGTGGGATCTCTGTCAGAAACAACAGAATGAGGCATGCCATGAAGCTTGGATATATTATCGATGAAAATTTGAGCCACTATGGATGCATTGAATGGGTGTTGAAGAGCACATAAATGAAATTTTTTGGAAAGATGATCAATTGCCACCATGATGACTGACTTATCACTCAATTTAGGTAATCCAACAATGAAAACCATAGAAATATCCCGCTAAATAGCCGGTGGAATTGGGAGAGGTTGTAGTGTTAATGGGGCCCTGATTGTTTCTACCTTGTTGCATTGATAGACATCACATTAAACCACAAATGTGTGGAAGTCATGTTTCATACCATCTGATCCAAGAGGATCTTTAAAGAAAAAAATTCCAAGTCCTCAAATCTTACAACAAATGGCACCAAGTCAAAGAGCTCATCAATAGCTTTTTGTCGACCTAAATGGTTCATCAAACGAAGTCCAAACAAATAAGTTATGGCCGATCAAAGTTGGTAGTCGACTCTAGTCAAAGTCTATGATGATTTCATCATACATACATGTGATGTTAGTAGTCTATACCGGGGTGATATCAACATGAATTCATGCTGACATGGCAATCCCAGCTGTTGAAACATGGTAGGCATATTTGGCATTTTGGGAGGCCACTTGGGCCTATTGGCAAGTGACACGTCCCCCCAAGTGATGCCACATGGAACCACCATGTGGAATCCTGAAAGAGTTTCACAAGAACCATTAACTAGGAAGACATGTGGGGAGTTGACTATACAAGGCTCGATGAATGACAAGGTTCCACGTGGCCCAATCACTGGGTGGCACGTGGCATCCCAGAAATGCCCAAGGAGGGTTGGGCAACAATAAAACAAAAATAATATATATAAATATGGTTGTTAAGTCGGTCGGCACTGGAATGGATGGAGGCCCCCATATATCTATGTGCACATATAATCCGACGGCTTGAATCTTGGTTGGTACCACCAAATCCAGTGGTAGGTGTCACTTCCGACAATTAACATTAATGTGGGTTCCATGCATAGGTCTATTCAAAGGGGTTAGCATAAATTTTGTGGACACCATATATCATATACACATTTTTTGGAACATATTTGTATTATGATTATAAAGATGGACCAAAAAAGGGGTCTGCTGGGTTCGACCCCAGAACCTCCCCTAACAAATAACTTATTTTAACCATAACCAACCAACGAGCCAACGGGTGGACTTGGTAAGTCCCCGCACATTTTATTTATTAAAGAACCTATTTTGCTAGAGCTCGGGGAGGATCCATGCACCAGATGGCCATATGAGGGCATGAAAATTTATGCATGGATCATTTATTGCAGTTGATAGGCATGCTTTACGAGGCAGAGAACCCAACAGGGTCATGAAAGTGATGATGTCGGACCGATACGATTTGATAGTTGTTTTTACACTACTCCTCACCAGGAATCCATTGGTGATGTCTGCTTTTGCATTGAAGTTGAGAATCATAAGGCTATGTTTTCAAGATTGAGTTATAATGATGTATTTATGCCAATTTTATTTCACATAATAATATAAGCCTCTCCACTTTGAAGGAGGGCCTAGATATGTAATCCACATGTTAGAAAAATATGATCGTGGAGAAATAAAATAAGAAAAATGAAGAAATAAAACAAAAAAGATACACAATACAATAAAGAATAGATATATGTGGTTCACCAAGTGTGGGCTACATCCACCAGATAAATTTCCAGGTCTTTCCTTTTTATTATCCAACAAATTGAAGGGATACAACCTACAACACAATCGTTGTAACTTCATCTGGTTTCTCTGATCTGAATTATTTTCGGCATGAAATGAGAGCAGAGATATAATAAATAAATGTAAAGAAATATATTGGATATCCAATAATGTAACAGAAATGTATCATATATGAAACCATAAACACAGAGATACCGTAATACACAATTTTCTATTAATGAGTGAAAATGTACAAAGACTATAAAAATACAGAGTGAAAGACTCGCTAGAATGGTGGAAGCTTATCTTTGAGAAGAGATGTGATGGCAACTTTCATCTATGAGAATATGGTTTTACAATGAGGCTCCAAAGGAATTTTTATCATAAATAAAATCCAAAACCCTAACATCGGAAGATGAAAATCCAACAGTTTTGTGGACCCCGTTCTGGGTAGTTTGGTGTATCAACTTCTCGTGGGCATAACTTTGGCAGACAATCTTTGTTTTGGGCGCACGATATCTCGTTGGAAAGGTATCATTGAGGACATTAATTTTGGGGTCTCAGTAAGAGCCCTCAACTATCATGTATAATCTCAATCCTGAAAAACTTTCATTTAGGCCCTCAAAATGACCCCATAAGTTAAAAACCGCTAAAAATAGTAAATTGTCAAAATTTCCAGAAAATTGTTTTGAGTGAGTTTGGAAAGGTGGGTGGACACCTATATCCACTTGGATCATTCTCTCACAGTATCCTCTCTCATAATACAATAATCACACATGTACACAGTCATAATACAATTCCCTCATAAAAGAGGGTTTCTTTCTAAGGAAAAAATCGCTAAAATAACTTCTACCATCAGATCTGCGACCTTATAATGAATAGTCTAGATTGACTACGGAATTACAATATGAACGGTCCTCTTATTTATTTGTTGCAATCCCCCCCTACAAACCCCTTCCGTGGAGGGGTGTACAATATTCATGGGGTATAAATACGGTTGTAAAAAAAAAAACCTTTGAATAAGGAAGATAATCAGGATCCACAACCAACACCACATTGGACAAACACTATTATCATGTTTTTTGTTCTTTTTCTTATTATCATATTTTCTCCATAATTATTTCCTCTTTAATGATGTTGCACATAAATATTTAATTATTTCTCTTAATTTAATTCATGTAATGTCATCGAAGTAAATTTCCCAGATCAAGTTGGTATCGAATCAATATTCTTTGACTTGAATTGTGAGTGTGAATGCTTAACATGGACAATCTTAAAACAGGTGCAGGAAAACTCAATACTTTCAACCCAGATATTGGATGTGAAATGTGAGGAAGGAAAATGGATGATGAAGAGAGGCGTGTCGAGAATGAACACAACTTTCACAAGATCTTCTACCAGATGTTAGACATGGTAGAAAAATTGTATGCAGATTATGAGAAGAGAGTTGCAAAGAAGGAGAAGAAGGAGAAGAAGAAGAAATTTAAAGAAGAGGATAATGCTTCAGTGAACCATATGAGTGGAGAAGATCCTCCCGTTCCTGCATCACCATATTCAATTTCAATATCTTCTTCCTCTTCCTCTCATTCTCATCATTCTCATCATTCTAGTTTTCATCCAAATAATCCTAAAAATCTATTGTTGAAACTAGATGTGAAGTTTTATTTTCCCATGTTTAATGGAGAATATAATCCATACAAGCTTAATAATTGGATCAGACAAATCAAACTTTACTTCCATGTTCAGTAGATCGAAGAGGAAGGGGCAAAATTCTAGTTGGCTTCTCTTCAGCTGGAAGGAACAACCCTTGTTTTCTAGGAGAGAAAACTTTAGAAAGGTGGTAAGAATAATGGTAAACTCCTTTCTTCATGGTATTAATTTATATCTGTATTGAAAAATAAATTTTATCCATTGGGTTATGTTCAAAAGGCCATGATGGAATGGAAAAATATAAGACAAGGTAAAGGTGAGATTGTTCAGAGTTTCATAGAATAATTTAGGAAACAAGCACTTGCATTGAACATTCCTTTAGATTATCAAGAAACTTTTATGAAGTATATTGGTACTCTCCATAGTTACATTCGACATACATTGTTATTGGTTAACACTACAAACTTGGATGAAGTGTGTGTGCAAGAAAATCACCTTGAGAATAGGGGAAAGAATGTATAGGAATACCATCCAATGAAATTTTACAAGTTCAAGGATAACAAGTTCAAAGGAAAGAGAAAGGACAAGAAGGAAGAAACAACAAATAAAGAGGAAGGGAAGCCCTCTTGTACACATTGCAAGAAAGATGGGCATGATGACAAGCATTGCTGGAATATACATCCATATCTAAAGCGTAAGAGATTTGGTGTAAAAGGGAATCCAAAAACGGTTACAGTAGTGTAACAAGACGTTGGTTCTTATTTAGGAGATGAGGCGAGGATTACAGTCATGGGAGTACACGGTAAAAGTTGATTTCATGTTTGTTCAATTTACACTAATACATATCATGATCATGAAAGAATAATAAGTGAATTATTTGATATTAGAGTTGTATCTAAACACACAAAGATTGACACTATATTTGATCCAGGTGCTCAAGTGAATTTAATCTCAGAAACTATTGTTAAAAGGTTGGGCCTACAAATAAAACCTCATCCTAAACCATGCCCTCTTGGTTGGGTAACTGATAATGAAAAATTAAATGTTACTAAGTAGTGTAGGGTTAGATTTGCTATTGCTTCAAATTTAATAGATGAGGTTGATTTAGATATATGTGGCATAGTTATGGAAGATCATATCTTTATGATAGAAATGTAATATTCTTCTGAAATGAGAAAAAAAACCATCTCACAAAAGATGGAGTGGAATACATTGTAAGGGCTCAAAATATGAAAACAAATACAACTCTTGTTAGTGCAGGTCAGGTAGAGAGACCCATAAACACTAATAATAATGATATACTCATGTTTGTAATGGAAAAAGATGTTGAGACATATGAATCTTTCAAGGAATGTGATCCCTATCACAAAGATAAAATGATTGATTTTATATCTAGCTACAATGAAATATTTTAGAAACCAAGTGGTTTGCCTCCCAAAAGGGAGATTCAACATGAGATACATATTCAACAAGATGTCCCTCTTCCAAATTTGGGCATGTATAGGATGTCAGCTGTGGAAATGGAATAGATCAAGAAGCAGGTGAAAGACTTACTGGACCAAGGGGTCATACAACCAATCTCATCTCCCAATAGTTCTCTGATCGTGTTGGTGCCAAAGAAGGATGGCACATGGAGAATGTGCATTTATTACTGGGATCTCAAAATGATCACCATAAAGAACCATTACCCCTTTCCTTAGATAAATGACTTGTTGGATCATCTGAAGAATGAAGTGTACTTCACTAAGTTGGATTTGAGAAGCGGATACCACTACATTAGAATTGTAGAAGGTGACGCATGGAAGACCGCCTTCAAAACAAAATAACAGATTTTTTAATGGCTTGTGATGCCATTTGGGATTTTTAATGCTCCAGCGACATTCATGCGAGTCATGAATGATATTTTTACGCCTTTCCTTAGTGATTTTGTGATTGTATACTTAGATGAGATTTTCACTACAAGTAAAAGACACTATAGCGGAGGTGTTTGTGGAAGCCCCTATAAAAATAGCCCAAAAATCCGTTTATAGTGGAGGTCACTAGAAGAGGTGCACGGGTAGATGTTTTAGTGTATGTTTTCTTATTGGTGCATTTATAAGACTATATTGCACCGGTGCACCACCCTATATAAACGCACCAATGTTAATAGAAAATGGTGCACTATTGTAGATTTATTTAAAAAACAAATAAAACAATAGTGTGTATCATATAAAAGAAGATCGAAATCATCGGTGCACCCTAAATGGGCACACCAGTGCATAAAAAATAGGTTCATCATCTTGTGTTTTTCTTCCAAAATGCATATCGGTGCATCGTTCTCCCCTTGCAACACTAGTTTTCCACAAACAACTCCATAGTCTGTGTTTTTTCTTAAATGCATAACGATGCAATTTTGTCCTAGTGGTGTACCAGTGTGTTCCATATGGGGCACCATCACGGTTTAAAAATAATAATTGGTGCACTATCTGCTGTGGTTATCACTGGTTCACTTAACGTGCACGCACCAGAACATGCTTTAAATACAAACTGACGATAAAAATGATCACGGGAACCGGTGCGCAACAAACAACTGCACAATCTACATTTAAAGACAAAATGGTGTGCATTTTCCTGAGGGAACACCAGTGCGGTCCCTATGGTGCACTGTCACAATGTTTTTTAAAAGTAATGTTGCACTATTTGTCATTGTTCGCTGTCAGGCTGCTAAATTGTAGCTTTTAAGTGTCCTGAATCACTAAATTGTCAAACCAGGGTTGGTATACTTCGAGCTGATACACAGTATGTGCAGGCAAGCGTCTAGTCTTTATTTGAATGCTATCCTAAAAATGAAACAT
>ML802337.1:91198-106136 GCA_009831015.1 Picea engelmannii
GAATACTTGTTGGTTACTCAAGTACAAGGAAAGCATACAAGTGTTACAATCTAAGATTAAACAAAGTTGTGGAAAGCATCAACGTAACAATTGATGAAACAGGCAGACTAGAATCAAAGAAAGAAGAAAACAAATCAATGGAAAAACTTTTTGAAGAAGAAGATGAAAAAGAAGAAGAAGAAGAAGATGAAGATGAATCCAACACATGAGGCATATAATTGGCCCCAACTTTATTGACGTAGACCCCCACCTCAGCAAGGTCTACTGACCTCACGGTCTTTGGATATTCCTCTTCCCAAGATGAAATGGCTTCTTGGTCCCTATTGGAACCCTTCCAACATATAAACATAGGTCTCCTTTTATGTGATCTGCTCGTGTGAACTTGCACTAGATGCAAGCCTCCACTCCATGTGACCAATGACGTGACCACATACTTAATCTAAAAAGGTGCGTTGGGTTTCATGATTTCAGGACTTTCATTGTGAGTCACCCCGACTCCTCCAATTCCCAAAACCCCGAAATGGGATAACAGTCCTTGATCTTCACTTAAGTCCTTCATTGATGTGACCCTCGACTGCGACCTGGGGCCCAATTTTTGAGCACGTTAGGATTTCATTTGTCGGGAAATCGCGATGTGACTTTGCTCCCTTTTTCCGATATTCCAACTCACGACTTCCTCACCACAAATCAACAGTCTTGATTCCCCATGATCTGATGATATAGATCGTGTCGAGATTTCACGTATCGGGACTCCCGAGTTACAAATTCCTCCACACTCCTGACTCCCGAAATGTCGATATTTTAGAGCACTCAATCAACGTCTCACGCTCCTCTGGATATAACCACTGTTATCTCTCCTGAACTTTTGAGTGTTGAAAGACACTTGGCCTCATCCTTCCTGCAGATCTACTATATCTGACGGTCCACAAAAATTGGTGCTTCTCTCATCGAGAATTTCCACCGTCCGTTCAGGCTCTCAATAGTTCCTCGCCAAATAACTCGACATCTCTCCTCCTGAGCATGATTTATGTGAGGTGACTTCGACCCTTGTCTTTTCTCTAGACTTTCCAAGTCTCCATCCCTCCTAATCTTGATTCTTGCTACAAAATCAAGGATTCTAGGGAATCATGCACACACTCCTTGCAGCTCTCACAATAATCTCTGATTATCTGATATCTTCCAAATCTGTGCACTCGTTGTGAAAAAATTTCTTCAACTGCTCCCTTGGGTTGGAAAAGTTTAAGAATTTTATCACCCTACGCACACCTTGCACGACTCTGTGCTATACTTGCACTTATGTTGGTATAAGAACAACTCTATCTCTCTTGAGAATTTATGAGGTAAGACTCAGAACCTTGTCAACGCACTCCTTGAGGACCTTCACAACACTCCTTGCAGCAATTCTTAGGAAGAGAAACAATTGAAACTTACACTCTCCCTCTCATAGACTTCATACATTCAACATGAAATCATACACATAAATCATTGAAACAAATGCATAACAGAGCTTCTAAGAAAAATGTAAACATACCAATCAATAGATGCAAATAGTAACCATAAAAACACCATGAAATTGGATCAAATAATTCTTATATTAATTCAAGTGCTTCTATACATGGTTTTCTATAGAAACAACTATCTGCTCAAACAACTTCTACAATCTCTGTTCTTCTCTTCTCTCCTATGCTCTCTTTCTCTACAAATTCTTCTTTTACAATGAGAACAATAATACAATACATATGAGGGAGATTTCTTGAGTTTTCCCTCCTAAAAATCTAAGATATCTTATCGAATTAAAAATTACTACCTACTTTACATTTATTACAATAAATTCCTACAACTGATAAATGAGAGAGAATGCTCAAGATATGTATTACAATCCCCCCAAAATTAAAAGAAAATACATCCCTCCATCTATTACATTAATGTTCTTCTTTTGTAATTTAAATGTCTTCAAAATGCGTGCTGGTGTATATCTAGCTGTCCTTCGCTTGCACTTTGCTGACGACGCTCCTGCATCATACTCTAGCTGAAAAATTCATGGACTCCTGTCCATGAGATCCTACACCATCTGTCTATATTTCTAGATATCTACTTCACTTTCCCAACTGGCATCTTTAATCAGGTGTGCTTTCCACTTTACCAAATACTCAAAATATGTTTTCCTCCCGATTTTCTTGCCAACTCTCTGATCAATGATCTTTTCCATCTGTGACTTTTCAACTACAGACATCTTCTTAACCCACTGAACTTATTTTTGATTCTCTTCTCCTCTCTCTTCATCTTCTCTATAAGGGTAAATATCTGCTATGTTGAATATGGGTGATATGCCCACATCATCTGGAAATTCTATCTCATAAGCATTTGCCTCAATTTTTCTCAAAATCTTACAAAACCCTATCTTTTTCATATTCAACTTATTATACGTTCCTCTTGCGAAAATTTATTTTCTTAGATGTGATAAGACCAAATCTCCCACTTCAAATTGAAGCTCTCTCCTATGCTAATATTCTCTTCATTTGTATTCCTGGTTGGAACTCTGCAACCACTCTTTAATATTACTGTGGAGCTCTTGTATCTCTGCTGCAAAATCTTTCATTCCAGCTCTTCTGAACTCATTATGCTCCAGTCTCTCAACTCAGATACCCCTCTTGGTTTCATTCCATACATTATTTGGAATGGGATCTATCTTGTGCTTCTATTAGGTGATTTATTATATGCAAATTCCAATTCCGGAAGAATTTGATCCCACTTACTATGATGTTCAGTTACTAAACTCCTCAATAAGTCCCCCAAATTTTGATTTACTACCTCAGTTTTTCCATTCGTCTGAGGGTGATATGATGAGATAAAAGATAGATTTGTCCCCAACTTTTTCCATAGTGTCCTACAGAAATGACCAACAAATTTAGTATCTCTATCTGAAACAATACTCTTGGGTAAACCATGAAGTCGAACAACTTCTTTGAAAAATAGGTTTGCAATGTGTGTTGCATCACCGATTTTCTGACATGGAATGAAATGTGCCATTTTTGAGAATCTGTCGACTACCAAAAATATGGAATCACTACCTCTCTATGTCCTTGGCTGTCCCAACAAAAAATCCATGCTTACCACATCCCACGGCCTCTCTGGTATTGGCAATGGTTGATATAACCCAATGTTTTGTCTTTTCCCGTTTGCATGTCAATAGATTCTACATCTGTTAACAAATTTCTTGACATTTGTCCTCATGCTTGGCCAATAATACAAACTATTCAGTTGCGCAATTGTTTTATCATGGCTGAAATGTCCAGCCAATCCCCACTATGTTTTTCCTTCAAAAGGTTTCTCTCATAGAACTCTTCGAGATACAAAACTGTTTTCCTTTATATAACAATCCATCCTCAATCAAATATTCAATCCATTGGATCCTGTCACTTAAAACAGGATTATCACATGCTTTGTAAGCGTCCTTGAAATATGAATAATCTCTATACATTTACTTAAGGCTATCAAAACCTAAGTCCTTCACACGAAACTCCCGCAGAATCAAACATTTCCTGCATAATGCATCAACAACCTTGTTAGCATTTCTAGAAATGTGCTTTATAACAAAAGTAAATTTAATGACGAACTCAACCCATTTTGCATGTTTCTGGTTAAGTTTCTCCTATCTGGTTATAAAATGTAAGGGTTTATTGGCACTATACAAAACAAACTCTCTTGGAACTAGGTGGTGCCTCCATTTCTTGAGTGCTTGCATGACTGCATAAAACTCCTTATCATACATGGAATAATTTCTTTTGGCATCGTTCAACTTCTCACTGAAGTATGTAACTGGTCTATTGTCTTGACTTAAGACTGCTCCAATTGCAAATCCACTTGCATCACATCTCAGGAAAATATCCATTTTCAAAAAACCAATAGTCCAAAACAGAGTCCGTAAAGTGAAGTTATGATCGTTTTAAAATCAACAAATTTTAGCATTTTTCTGGAAATGTCCGTACGGTTTTCAAAATTTCATCCAAAATTTATTTGGATATTATTAATTACAAGAAGATAAAGTGGATATGTGTGGAAATATCAATGATGCATACACTTCATCATATCCATGTAGACATCTACATCTTCAAAAAAATCTTCAAAGAGCACAAACTTGCACAATTGAGAGGTCTTCTTGGAGTGAAGGACATGGTTGCTTAGCAACTTCCTTTTGTTCCTTATATTTTTTTATTTTATGCGTTGTAATTTGAGGGGGGGTTTTGTTCCCACAAGGTTTTCCCTCTTTCCTCGTTTAGTTCAGTGTATCTTTTGTATTTCGGTACCTAACATGGCCTCGTAGCTAGGACCCATTCTTTATTTTCACCATAGTGGTGTTCAAGGGGGGTGTTGGAGTTACTTCACACACACCTAGGATTTATTTTTCCTAAGTTTATTCCTTGTTTATTAGTCATAATCATTCATTATCATGTCTCCTATATTTTAGGAGAGAATATTCCACCTGAAAAATATTCTCTTTAAGTTGACACTTTAGTTTGACTAGTTGAGTTGAGTTTATATGTTGCATTGGTTTTTTTACCATGCAACATTGGGATCATCGCCAAATTACTACTCACTGTTCAGTCAGTTAACTGAAGACTAGTTGACTAGTTAACTCAACTAGGTGGAAGTTCACTCCCGTAAATGCCTGAGAGACTAGACTAGGTGGCAATTTACTCTTGTAACTGCTGGTGTGTGTCCAGATCAATCTAGACCATCACTATGGCTCATTAGTTACTCATTTATCCTATATATATTCTAAATTATTCACTCTTTTGAGTGTGGAATAATGGTTAATGAGAATTCTTCCATTCTTTCTCTCTTGCTTCTTCTTTCTCAATTTCTCTCTGCAAATGTGTGTGGTATTTTCTAGCTAGAACTATTCTATGCAGGTTCAACACATTTACAGAAGTACTTGGCACATTTTTCAATCCAAATGACATGAAAATACATTCATACAATCCTTCATTCACCTTGAATGTTGTCTTCCATTCATCACCTTCCCTCATTCTAATATGATGATATCCAATTTTCAAATCAATTTTTGAAAACAACTTTGCCCCACTCAAGAAATCTATCATGTCATCCATTATGGGTAAAGGAAATCTATACCTGATGGTTTTTTTGTTTATATCACTTGAGTATGTACACATTCTCCATCCACCATCCTTCTTTGGACTTAACACTGTTGGCACAACGCATGGACTGAAGTTTTCTCTAATCAACCCTTTGTCCATCAAATCTCAGAATTTCTTCTTGACCTCTTCATTCTCCTGTGACGTCAATATGTATGCTTCTTTGTTTGGTAAAATCACTCCTGGTATAAGGTCAAAGTGATGGATTATACTCCTGATGGGTGGCAATGAACAAGGAAAATCGTCCACCACTATATCAGCGAGATTCTCCAGCAGTTCCTGAATTTCCTCAGGTAGATCATCTATTGAGGTACTGGTTAACATGACTCTAGGTTTTCTAACCACAACAAACTACATTTCTTGATCTTTCTTGACTTCATCAAGAAGTTTCCTCCCACTCATGAGAAGTATAGTATTGCTTGTTTCTTCTTTCACCTTCTTGTCTTCAATTGGTAGCAACATATGCATCCTACCATTTTTCTCCAAGGTGTATGTATTCTTTCTTCCATCATAAATAACATTTCTGTCATATTTCCACAGCCTTCCCAACAAAATATGACAGAGATCCATGGGAATAACATCACATAAGATCTCATCTCTATATCCCCCTATCTTAAATTCAACTAAACATTGTTTAGTGACTGTTACATGTTGTCCTTTTTGCAACCACGAAACCTTGTATGGGATTGGATGTGAAACTGTATCCAACTCCATATTTTTGACTATCTTTGTGGATACTAGATTATCCGTACTTCCACTGTCAACTATCACCTTGCATACCCTATCCTTGGTACTGCAAGCAATCCTAAATAAGTTGTTCTTCTGGACTAGATTCTCCATCTCCTTCTCTAGCTTCAAGAGAATTTTCCTCATCATCAAGGATCTTCCACCTTCTGCATCTTCTTCTTCAACATTTCTCCTTCGCGCTTATGAAATGTGAGCTTCTCCTCCTCCATCTATTTTTCTATTGGTACATTCCCACGATTTGTGTCTAATCTTTCCACAGAAAAAACACTTTATTTTACCTCGTCTGCCTCTTCCTCTTCCTTTTTCTTGAGGATAAGTGTTCCTATCAGCATACTTTCCTCCTTGTGAGCTTCCTCCCCTTTCTGGGTGGTTATGGGGTTTCTTCTCTTCATCCTTGGGCTTCTGTAGTCTATCCCGGGAAACTTATTTTCTTCTTCTCTGACTTCTACCTCTATCCCTTTGACCTTTCTTTTGGGCCAATTTCACTTCTTCCTTTGAAGAAATCTAATAAGCATCTTCTACATTCCTCATTGTCACCATGCTCATATCATCCTGAATCTCATATCTCAGGCCATTCATGTGTCTAAAGACTTTTTCATCATGACTCTCACGATGACCAGCTCTGATATTTAACCTACAAAAATCTTCAGTGTAGTCCTTCATTGTCATCCCTTTCTATCTCAAATTCTGCATTCCACGAAACAAATTGATTCGGTAATATCTAGGTATGAATTTGGCTTTCATCTTGGTGACCATCCTGTCCCAAATTTTGATTCTTTGTTTTCCTTTGCAATGCCTCTCAGCCTGTAGCTCATCGCACCATAGTGTTGCATGCCCTTTCATTCTAGTGACAACATGATTTACTTTCTTTTCTTCTTCGATATCTTCATAATTGAAATATTTATCTAGAGCTCTAAACCACTCTAGAAGCTCCTCAAAGTCTAAGTTGTCTTCATACATCGGGATGTCCATTTTTCTCTAGAACCTATCCTTGCAACAACTTTGAATAGACTTTCCTCTACAACATCTTCGACTACAAATTCTTCTTCGGCTCCAGCTTCGTTCTCACTTTTAGCCTCACTGATATCTATAATATCAGGTGTTCGTCTCTGTGTTGTCTCCATGGCATCCAATCAAGAACGAAGTTCTCTCATTTCCCTTTCCACGACTGGATCAGGCATAGGTCTTTATGGACATCTTCTTGGCGGCATTGTTTCAAATCTGTCCATGGATAATTCAATCACAAATTTCCTCTGTCTTCCCTCTACATAAAACAAATTTTGTTAGCTTTGATACCACCTAACGCAGACCCCCACCTCAGGAGGGTCTGCTGAGCTCCCAGTCTTTGGATCTTCCTCTTCCCAAGTTGAAATGGATTCTTGGTCCCTTCTAGAACCCTTCCAACATATAACCACATGTCTCCTTTTATGTGCTCCGTCGGCATGAACATGCACTAGACGTGAGCCTCCAATCCACATGACCACAAACTTAATTTAAAAAGGTGCGTCCATTTTCGTGATTTCAAGACTTTCATTGCACATCACCCTCCCGAAACCCCGAAATGGGATAATCGTCCTATATCTTCCCTTACGTCCTTCACTAATGTGACCCACGGTTGTGACCTGGGGCCCAAATTTCAAGTGCATCGGGATTTCATGTGTTGGGAACTTGTGATGTGATTTTTCTCCTTTTTCCCAATATCCAAACTCATGACTCCCTTTCCATAGATCAATGGTCCTAATTCTCCCATGATCTAATGATCCATATCATGTCAGGATTTCACGTATCGGTACTCCCGAGTTACAACTTCCTCCACACTCTCGACTCCTGAAATGTCGATATTTCATAGCACCCAATCAACGACTCACACTCCCTTGGATAGAACGAATGCTATCTCTCCTGAGCTTGTGAGTGTTGAAAGACACTCGGCCTTATCCTTCCCATAGATCTACTAGATCTGTCGGTCCACAAAAAATCGATGCTTCTTTCTCCGAGAATTTCCACTGTCCATTGAAGCTCTTAATATTTCCTTGCCAAATAAATCGACGTTTCTCCTCCTGAGCTTGATTTCTGCGAAGTGACTTCGACCCTCGTCTATCTTCTAGACTTTCCTAGTCTCTATCCCTCTTGAGATTGATTCTTGCTACAAACTCAAGGATTCTAAGGAATCATGCACGCACTCCTTGCGGCTCATATGATAATCTCTGATTATCTAATATATTCCAAATATGTGCACTCCTTGTGACATAAGTTATTCAACCGCTCCCTTGGGCTGGAAAAGTCAAATACTTTTATTAGCCTGCAACAACCTTGCACAACTCTGTACTATACTTGCACTTCTACTGGTATAAGAACAACTCTATCTCTCCTGTTCTTTTCTGAGGTAAGACTGAGAACATTGTCAATTCACTCCTTTTGGACCTTCACTACACTCCTTGTAGGAATTATCAGGAAGAGAAACAATTGAAACTTATGCTCTCCCTCTCACAGACTTCATACAATCAACATGAAATCATACACATAAATCATTGAAACAAATGCATAAAATAGCTTCTAAGAAAACTGTAAACATACCATTCAATAGATCCAAACGATAACCATAACAACACCATGAAATTGGATCAAAATATTCTTAAATTAATTCAAGTTCTTTTGTACATGGTTTTCTATAGCAATAGCTATCTGCTCAAACAACTTCTACAATATTTCTTCTTTTTTGCTCTCCTATGCTCTCTTTCTCTATATATTCTTCTTTTACAATGAGAAGAATAATACAATACATACGAGGGATATTTCTTGAGTTTTCCCTCCTACAACTCTAATCTATCTTATCGAATTAAATATTACTACCTACTTTACATTTATTACAAAAAGTGCCTACAACCGACGGATGAGAGAGAACGCTCCAGATCTATATTACAGTTCCCAAAACATTAAAAGAAATTAAATCCCTCCAACTATTACATTAATGTTCTTCTTTTGGAATTTAAATGTCTTCAAAATGTGTGTTGGTGTATATCCAACTGTCCTTTGCTTGCGCTTTGCTAGCGATTCTCCTCCATCATTTATCAACAAGATCCGAACTTCCCCACCACCTATCAACTCTTGGGTACATGCGTGAATGTCACCAATTTTCACATTCATGAAATGTTTTTATTCCATTTGGGACATCTTTGTGTTCTTGCAAGCAGATTTGGGAAGCCCACCAAAGTTAGGTGGTAGGACATTTGGCATGGAGAAAACTATGGACATTCTCCAAAAACATTTTTATTGCACAAAACTTCAACACAACGTCAACTAGTATATCATATCTTGCACTGCCTATGTGATTTCCATGACAACCATCAAGAATCAAGGATTATACACTCCTCTTCCTACCCCCGAGAAGACTTGGGAATCCATCCCGATGGATTACATGTCTGTCCTTCCGTCCACCAAGAAAGGCAATGATTGTGTATTTGTGGTCGATGATCGGTTTTTGAAGATGGCCATCCTCAAATTCAGCAAGAAGAACATCACAATGACAAATAATACCAATATCTTCTTTTAATGAGTGTGGTTTCATTTTGATATACCATAGACCATCATTTGCAACTGGGAAAATAGGTTGCTGAACACATTTTTGTCGAGTCTCTGGTAACTGTTGGAAACCAGGCTCACTAAATCCATCGCTTGCCACCCCAAATAGACGACCAAACATAGGTCATCAATCAGATGATTGTGCACATCATGCACATATACAACTCTAAGAATCCATGTACATGGTATGAGAGTCTACCCTATGTTCAACACAGTTACAATAGGGCTCTCCATAGCTCTACCGACCATAGCCAATTTTAGGTGGGATTAGGATTCCAACCCTTGGGTCCCATTGATGTTACACTAACTTTGAAAACCACGCAAACATAATCTTCCCATGTTTAGTCTAAGATAAAAAAATCCACTAGATTCATTGAGTGGATTCAACACATCCACCAACAGGTCCAGGAGATTTTTCAGAGATCCAATACTAAGTATAAGCAGAGCCATGATCAACACATGGTGTTTGCACTCTTCTCGTCGCTGTGTGAGCAAAAAGTGAGTGCTTACATGTCTAGTTGGGCTCTGCTAGTCATGACAACTGTATGGTAAAAGGTTAGAAAGAAAACAACAAAGCTATTAACAAGCATTAAGCAAAAACTAAATGAAACTATGAACATAGGAACAAAAATAAAAACAAATGGAAATGGACCAATATCACCAATATATAAGCTGGTCTGATTGATGAAATCCAAAGATACACAATGGAGAAAGAGGACTTGGGTCCCTTATCTCTCCAATGGAAGGCTCTTGAGGCCCTCAACTGATTGCTCTCCTTACAAAGAAAAGGTGGAAATGTGGGTGAAAGAACTCCAAGCTTAATCACACAAGAGAGGGGTGAATAGCTTATGAAATGCAGCCTACAATGTGTGTTGCCAAAGAATGAGTCCTTAGCAATCTCAGCAGCATAACAATACAAAGAATTCCTTGAGAAAATGGTGGTCATTCATGGCTTTTTATAGCCAAGCATTGGGTTATTATGTGGCCTCTTTTGGATGTTAAAAGGGGCTCTTTAGGGCACCCTTAGGTCTTTGACCAGCCCCCCATGCGGATTGAGCTCGGATTTGATGTCCAATCGACTTGGGAGCTGATCCAATATTGGTTGGGATGCCGACCAGTTTCATAAATGCGCCATTTAGCAGGCGCGCGGGTATTTCTCCCAATAGCCGCGCATCGGGCGCGCATGTGCGCTTTGTATGTTGCTGTTACGCGCGCGCGCGCGAGACCATGTTCTGTAAATCGCTTTTGAATTTTTTGATCATTTGTATAGTTTTTAGACCCTTTGCTGTGCTATGGAATTAACCCTGTGCCATGAATGACTCCAGTTCTGTGTTGACGATGCAGAGTTCTTATCACCCTGTGCGGACGAAATTTCAGTGATAACAGATGCCCCCTAATGGATGAGGTTAGGAGCAAAACGTATAGCCGAAATTCATCAATGTTTCTTTTGTGGAAAATGGTGTTGTAAGGGAGAGCAAGAATGAGGCCGTGTATAGAAATTCGTTGGAGAAGAAAGGAACCTGTAGTGCCTGACCTTCTACAAGGTGTGTAAATATACAAGTGTGTGCAAACGAGGCGGGCATGCCCCATGCTCATGTGATGTAACTCTGAAGCAAAAACTGTCGGAAGTGTTGGTGTAGACAACTGCAGCGCCCTCAGGGGCGGAATGAGAAAGGTGGAAGACAATTTTGCAAAGGAACATACTCGGAACCAGCGGTAATGGTCGCGGAAGTAAACAACGACGGTGATGTGCACATTGGTGGCCCTACCAAGTTCAGAGGTCTTTGGCAACTGATAATAAAGACTGCAATAGTCACAAAGTAAGACCCACCGTAACATGAGAAAGTGTTGGCGTTGAATGTTATGGGGGTCAACGACATCAGGGAGCAATGGTGTTTCCCCCTGTGCCATCCGAGATCTCTCATGAAATGGGAAATGAGAATCAAGATACTATCGTCCTTTTGGAAAAAGTGTGTTGATGTCGACAAAAGGAGGACGCGACTCCCAGAAGCAAGGGTCTTCGTGGAATCTACTGTGGTGAAGATGTGGCAGAGGTACATGAACGAAGTCAAGAAGTGGGAAGACTCAAGACTGCCCTTGGTTGGAGGGTGCATGATAGAAGGTGTGGCCGCAATCGTGTGATGAGATCGAGTGTCAGGGGGACGACAAGATCAGGGATAAGTTGTGCCAGAGGCGGGATAAGGTGAACAAATTCAGAGGATAAAGGTAAGTGACCTGGGTAGTGCTCTGAAGATATAGACGATGCCGGCGGGGGTAAATGGGTAGTAATGCTCCAACCAAGGGTGACATGGGTTGCGTGTGGCCAAAAGGAAAGCAGGTCGTCAATGGTGACGACAAAAGTAAATGACTGAAAAATAAAGGCGTTTGTAAAATAAATAATGAATAATGTAGAAAAAATGTACAAATACAGAAACGGGTGCCCCAGTGTGAAACGAGTGCCCCAGGGAGGCAAAAACTTCGTGGAAAACTGATGGAGGGTGGGGGCCCCATTGGTGAGTTTCTGTATGAGGTAGGTGAAATGAAGATAGGTTCGTAGATGGGCAAACTGATGGTGGATGAAATGGAGGGTTCATGATCCTACGGAGGTGCAGTTAAAACGAACTGAAGCGTAAAGCGATGATCTGGGAGTCCATGTGGGAAAGCCAACAAAATGAGAAGAAGGAGTATGTGGTTGATCTTCAACATGATAACAGATTGAGGGGACTCCCATCCCTGAAGCGAAAGAACAACATGAGTGTCATAAGGGCAAAAGGGTGCTATGAATGGGACAACTCATGTGGGTGAGAGTGCTACCGGATGACAGTACCGAAGGTGCAAATGGAGGTGTGAGTACTGCAAACCCGGGAATGGGTATCCTAAAGGACCATATCAGAGGGTGTGACTGGAAATGTAAATGCAATACAGCGGGAGAGACTACATGCCAGTGCTGAGTATATATACCTAAATGAATGATGGGAAGCGATGATGACCAAGTACCTGCACATAGAACAACCAAATACCCAAAGTGAACAATATCTGAAGAGAAGACCAAATATGAACATATATTAGATAAATGTGACAATGCGCATGCGTACCTGGGCATGATATGAGAAAAAGGTGCCCCGGGGGATCAGGATGAAAAGTGGCCCGGGGACAGCCATGATGTAGGTGGTGGGACACTGATCCCCTGCCTGAAGACGGTTCGCAAAATGGACGCTGTGGGCTCCCAGAATGGTGAGTGGAAGTTTGGCAAAAACCCTATATATAGCTGTAGGGCCCACATTGCCACCTCATTTGTACCTGCTGCTGTAGTGAGTTCCAGAGTAGATCAAGAGGAGATTGAGCGATTGCGAGAGCCTGAGGCATCCGTTTCCCGACGTGCGAGTTTCAGGTTAGTGGTCTGAACATCCTGCATAGTTATAGGTTTCAAAATTTTTGGGCAGGGTAGGTACGGGGGGTCGTAGGGGGGATTTAGTGGGTTTTTTGCTAGGGGGTGGGCCCTAATGCACGGGCGACTCAAGGAAAGGCATGCGTTCACGCGCACCTGTTCCTTGAATAAGCGCAAATGAACGCGCGTGAGTGGGGAAAACAGGCGCGCATAGGTGTGCGCCTGTGAGGTAGACATGAGCGCATGAGTGTGCGCCTGTAGGGTGAACAGGCGCGCTTTCAAGCGCGCCTGTGGGCATGACAGGCGCGCCCTAGAGCGCGCCTGTGGGTATGACAGGCGCGCTCTAGCACGCGCCTGTATGGTGAATAGGCGCGCGTGTGTGTGCGCCTGTAGGGGTAAAAACCGCGCCTGGGAGGCAAGGTTTTAAGGTGAAAAAATTAGTTTTTTTGATAGAGTGGATGATTTCCTAAGCTAATATAGGACTCTGGGTTGTGTGCAGGTTGCGAGTATTGACCATGGATGTGCGGTGGCACGAGAGAGACTGGGCACAGTTATGTGAGGCGGTGGCCAATGAACTGCCGACAGATCGAGCAACACTTCGAGCAGCTTTAGCAACCAGTGGGTTGCTAAAGTTTTTTGATTGCTCTTTGGTACGAGCACAGGAGTATTTTCTCCATTTTCTTATTGAGATGTGGAGTCCAGACCATCACTTCTTCCTCGTGTAAGGAGAGCAGATTGCCTTCACTGCGGTGGAGGACGTCTACTTTTTGACTGGGCTCCCCTTCCGGGGAACACCGTTGCCAGCAGTGCCTGTGCTGCTGAGGGATATTGATCTTCGTGAGGTCGCCGAGCGACACTGCTCAGGAGAGGATTACATGACTGGGTCATCCATGAGGATCAGTGGGATTGATGCTCTGCTTCATCGCTGCATAGCCGCGATGATAGTACGGGTGTATGGATCGCGAGCGCCCCATCGGATTAGTGGTGCCGAGCTGTTGCTGCTGGAAAGGGTAGTGGTGGACCGCGAGCGGTTTGCCTGGGGGCTGACCCTTCACGCGCAGATGATTGCGCAGTTGGACCACTGTCGGTCCACAGGCAGGGGGGATTTCGCGTTCGGCTCTATCCTGGTGGCCTTCTTCTTGGAGAGGGTGCCGATGCTGCACCCGAGGGTGCTACTGGATGCACCAGGGGAACGAGAGTTGTGCTTGATGCGGTGGTCTGAGATATTGCTGCGCCACGACGGTGGCCAGGGCAGGAATTACTTTACTGCGGAGGCAACACAGATATGGCGACAGATGCCACAGGTCATTCTGCAGTTCCCCTATGTTGGGGTGTATTTCCGGAGGGACCTGGATATGGTGTTGCCTCCTGGGGAGGTGTTCGATCACAGAGGTATGTGATGTGTTTGTGTTTTGTGATTTATGTTATGTTGTTGATATACTAGTGCATATGTTTGGATGTATAGACACTGATATCATTGTTTGTTTGTTGTGTGGTGCATGTGCAGATTTGGCACCTCGCGGGTGCGAGGTGGAGTTATATAGGCCGCCAGTGCAGCGAGAGGGGAGACCTCCACGTGGAGAGAGGCGTCCATGGGACGAGGCTGCGGGGCGACCTGAAGATGCTGCGAGACCAGCGAGGAGGCCCCGGATGGATGAACCTGGTGCGGGGCCATCACATGCCCTGCCGGCGGCAGCTGCTAGAGGGGGGATGGACGACATATGTCGTCGGTTTGAGGCAGTGCTGCGGGACGTGCCTGAGGGTATGTGGACCCGCATCCAGGATGAGGGATTCCTGGAGCAGTGTGTAGGGGTACCGGCACCATGGCAGGGCCTAGTACGACGAGCAGCTGTGGCGACGACGATGACGAGTGGATGTCTACCGCCAGGGCAGGAGGGTTCGGCAGGTGCTCCACCTCCACCGGGTGGAGCAGGTGGGGGAGGGCCACCACCTCCTCCTGAGGGAGGGGCAGCAGGGGGTGCATTAGAGGCACCCTGATGTATTTTGTATTGTGTATACAGTTTTTATTAGGCTGGTGAGCCGATTTTTGTACCATGATGTGGCACAG